>JBBUKS010001333.1:0-13008 GCA_038050645.1 Hedychium gardnerianum | reverse complement strand
CCAAACAAACCAGGAATATTATGAATTTCAAAAATATATTTTAGAATATGCAATGCAAGTTGATATCTCTCATTTCATGAAACATTTTAATTTTTAAGTTGACATAAATTCTAGAGTGACAGATCTAGCCCTCGTGATAATGGTGCGATGATTAGATCTTTCAATGAATAATTAAGGGATTTAAGGTTTAAATTTGAGTTACAGTGTATTATAGAAAATTTTTTTTCTAATGAAAAGTGAGCTTAAAAATATTGATCAGTTGGATGAGTCTCTATTAGAGCTTCTCGATTTATATTGATGATAGGTGAAAATTTTTTGTGAGATCGGGCCGGATCGGTCATTTCAGATCCGATGTTATTTGATTTGATTAATTATTTTTGTAGAGTGAGAGATCTGTTTCATAAAAAAATAAAAAAAAATCAAATAAATTAAAAAGTGTCCAGAGGTTTGAAAAATTAAAAAAACGTGCATTATCATTACATCACTGTCCCAGGATAATATTTTAACTTTTGATATGCAGGTCTGAAGAGGATGAATGAAACCTCAGCATGATAAGCCTAACTTGCTCATGGCACTCAAAACCATTCTGACTAACAACTTCATTCTCAGGAAGTAGGGCCGCTTAAATTCATTTTACTGAACCGTTAAGCAAATTTCAATATTACTCGAGTTATGTAATATCCAAATGTATCATATTTTTTTTAAGTCCATCAATTAATTTTATTAAATCGCATAAATAAATTTTAATATTATCCAAATTATATATTGAATTTTCATACATAATATTTAAATCATGTATCATATTTTTAAAATATTTCTTTTTTTCTTTAGATTTATTAGTTAGTTTCTTTCAAAATTGATTGATAGATATAGAGAATTTCGATCACTTCAAATCAAAATTCATATACTACTGAAGATTTTCTTAATACATTTATACCATTGAATTTAAATTTAATAGTATAAATTGAGAATAATAAATTTTTAAACTCGTAAAAATTTAATAAAATTTATCACAAGTTAATCATATGAAGGATAATGATATTCATGGGCTAGCTAGACTAGATCCCGTGATTTACTTCCTTCGTGTTGGTCCTGGAATGGACTGACGAGGACACTGGGGGTGAGCGTTTCGTTTTTTGCCACCAGGATAATGATATTCACTAATTAACATCACCAATGAGTTTCTAGAACTCGCTTGACTAAAAAAAAATTAAATGATATAGATTCATGGATCAATTTTATTTTAAACTGATTGATGCATTTATTAAAGAACTTTGAATTATTTTAAATTAAAATTAATATATTTTTAAAAATCTTTTTAATATATGTATGTTCTCATATTTGAATTCCATAATATAAATTTAAAACAGTGAACTAATCCGAATTAATTAGAAAAAAATAAATTATAAATAACTATTGATTTGAACAATGACCCAAATATATAGAAGAGGAGGATAGAAATTCACTTACTAATTAAAATTTGACTGTGATAATGTTTCATGTTAATAGCTAATCCCGAAAAAATAATATAATATATGATTTAAATATTACGAAGGTTGGATATGTAATTTATGTAATATTAAAATTTACTCATGCGACGCTGACACCTGACAGTCGGCCTGAGAGTGACTGCCAAGAACAGGGAATTCACGAGATGCCGTTTGGCAACGAAAACGTGCGTCAAAATTCTGTAAGACTTTTTTTTTTCTCCAGAAAAAGAATAGGGAAAGGATACGCACAAAATCCTACATCTAGAGAATTAGATAATGATAATTATTTTTACTATTTTGTTATTAGAACGATGATCGATTTTTCAGTTATAAAAGAACTTGCACCAAACAACGAATATTATGAATTTCAAAATATAAGAATATGAAATGCAAGATGATATCACTTCATGAAACATTTTAACTTTTGATATGCAGGTCTAAAGAGGATGAATCAAACCTCAGCATAAACCCTAACTTGCTTATAGCACTCAAAACCATTCTAACTAACAACTTCTTTGTTGAACACAGGAAACAAATGGAATCTTACAAATTATTGGTGTTTGGACCTTGCTTTATGTTTAAAGCATTAAACAAAAGCAACTTACTGTAATACTTGGAAAGCACAGAATTAAAGTTAAGCCATGTTTTACCATAACACTCATTTGAGCTCCCTGCTCTGCTCTGTCCCCTGTTCATGTAGGCGACCAAGGGGCCATCCTGGAGCTTTGGCAATGCAGAGGAGCTGCTCATAGAAAACAAAGATCGAAGTTGTCAAAAAGGATTTCAACCTAGCTAGAAATAAATATATAAGTGAGCATTATTAATGGTGATTGCCTGGCCACAGATAGTACCAGCTGATCAAACTGGCTGTTCAACACAGGAAGCACAAGTGAGTTGAACTCAATGTACAAGAACTAAATTACATGTTTTGTCCATCTAATCCACCTTATCCAAGTTCCCACCTGTTCTCCCAGAGCTCTAGAGTCCAAGAATTTGGATGCCTGTGAAGTTATCCCAACGAAAAATGAAACTACATATGACCGACTTTCTATGATGCTACGGTGTATGGCTCCTCGACAATTTGGGAGAAGCTAAAAAATAGACTTGGCAATCTCTGCCATGGCAGGTCTGGTACCATATGCAAACACTTTCTGTTCAAGGTGTCACTTTAACTTCTGTAGTGTTGCTTTTTACTTTTTTTGAGCAGCATGGATTTGGGATTGGTTTCCCGTGAACTAGGAAATGACCCACCCTTGAGCCACTCCAAGGCTTCTGATGCAGCATCCTTCTCCGCAAGTTTCTTGCTGTTACAAGTTTGCCCAATAAATTGCATTCCATTGAACTCAACCATCGCTCGGAACTTATCGTTCCTGAGTTGCTTTGTCTTGTAAGTAGGGTTCTGGTGCCCAGCTCTGCTGAGCAATGTCTGCAATTGGTTCTTGGAGTTATCACCACCGCAGCCTGTGCTGCTTTCAAGCAGAGACTTTGCTGCCTTCGGTTTCAGCTCCTGTCGACCAACGACAAAACGACCATTGCAAGGATCTTGAGCCGCTAGCAATCTAATTGCTGAAAGGAGATCCTCACTGCTCTGTATGTCCATTCTAGGATTGACGAGCTGTTTAAGAAACAGGTGCGAGCAGAAAGTTAAAAGGAGTGTATATTACAAGAACTAACTGTTTCAAAAAAACACCTAATGTACAGCATCAACTGAAGGACAAGAGAAGATGGTTATCAAGCCACACACAAGTATTCTTTCTACAAAACTGCACGCAAAGTTAACAACTAATACTAAGGTGAAAAAAAAATCATACTTTGCGTTGAATAAGCTCTTCAAGCTCTCTTTTGAGACTAAGATAAGTTGATTGTAGGTCGGGCTCCATGAAGAATTCCAGGTAACCATCCAACATCTTCACGTGACCATCCTTAAAAACAACAAAAACATAGTAAGCAACAGTAAAGTGGAATGCCCAGAAATGCATAAATAAATAAATAAATAAATAAACAAAAAATGAAACTAAAGAAGCTCACAAGTCCGCCTCGCAAAATGTTTCCCCCAAAGAGCAGCAGTACAGAATCAGATACACCAGTTGAATCCCGAAGAAACACAGAATTAACCTTAACCTTTTCGTTGAAAACTAGCCATGGATATGGAATCTTTGGCACCTTGCTATTAACTGAATTCTGTGAAAGAAAAATGAAAATGTAAACAAAACTATAACTGTAGAGACTACTATTATTATGAGCTTAGAACTTTCATTTGTTGAAATAAAAAAAAAAACTACAGGTATGTATCATGCGGTCAAATGAACAGGTACAGAAGAAAACTTACAAAGTAAAGCATAACTTGACCATCATCCATTGTCTTCAAAGAAATTGACTTTGCCTTGTTCTGTAGAACATCAAGTTAATCATCAAGAATACACATTCTTTAATACTTTCATGACATTATAGAAGTTGTACAGTAGAAAATCAAAGAGAAACAGAAACAAAACCAAATATTTTAAAGAAGAATACTTAAAACTATGCTATGTTTGTCTCAGCTATTTGAGTTGGCTACATCAATCTTATCCAAACATTGAGCTCCATGCTATATAATTAGTAATATTAAAATAGATCAGTTAATTGAATTTTGATTCAATTAACTAAATAGAAGACATTCAACTATATACTCTATTATTAATCACTTTTGAACATGTACAAATATTATGTTCTAGTTATAATTAACTTTCAATTTTTAGGTAATGAAGTTTATTTCTACAATTCAAACTTCATATCTAATCTACTTGTCCTATCACAATAGCATTTGTAAATCATATACCAAAGTTATTTATCTTTAATATGATTACTGAAGTCATCTTGTACAGAGATAAAATAAGAAGTTAGAGCCAATCCTAAATGAAAAATCATCTGTCACACAACTCTAATACTAATAACTATATTAATCATCTGTCAAAAAATTTAGTTTCTAAAACCAAATATTTTATTATTAAAATTATTAATAATGAGATATGGCAACATTCAAAATCATGCCACCCTCTTTATTTTTTTCTCAATTACATAATCCTCCATATACTCCCTTGTATTCCTCATAAATTCTCTCTGCATGTTCAATTTAATCTCAGTCAAGTATCAGTTTTCCAGTCACAAAAATGATCTAGATTCTCCCAAAATTCTCTTCCGATTTGATCCTTCAATCCTACTTGAGAAGCATATACCCACTTGGAGCATCAAATCTCATTTTTTTAAATCCATTTTACCACAATAATTTTATTTCCAATTCTATTAGCTATGAAAGTCATTGCCAAATTTTAGATCTTGCATAATGCCTATTTATGGAGCCTTTTCTTCAACTATATTTTTCCTACAAACATATTATTTTCTTTTCTTTGAATCATTGGATTTACAACAGTGTGAATATCCTTGCCTATTTTTCCATATCTGGGTTCTTATGTGATTGATTGTGTCTAGCCAACTTCCAAAGTCACCCTTTGAGCATCGAGGTACTCAAGTTGTCAAGGCTCCTTGTATCACTTAAAGTTTACAATGTGATTATAAGAAATAGGGTTGAGATTCATGCTCAATTATTTACACACTTTTAACACTAGTTGTCAAGGCATAATGTAACCGTTAGTCCTTTTTCATTCTTTGTTGAAAAGAATAGTGCAGAAAATTACTGGTTTAAAGTATTGAGAACTTACAACAACAGAACAAACCCCTGGATATAAGCCAGCACATATTACAGCCCGGACAAGGCTTTCATCTTGATTCCATTTGTTGCAAGTAATTAAATTCTCATCAACAAGACCAGATTCCTTCAGAAGAGGAAGAAACTGCTTTCGAAGAGAATCAATAGCTTTCAAAGTTTGTGCAGAAAGAAAGTTCTTCCAGCAATATTCGTATCCAGAATGCTCTCTTTCTGCATTCTTCCATCCCTCATAAGCTCGAACCAAAGCAAGATGATCACTATAATCATGGCAAGAAAACTGAGATTTTGCAGATTCTGCCAACTGCAATAACAAGTCATCATAATCAAAATTTGTCATGCTGGGAATTTTTGAAATCTGAGAACTCAAACAAAGTGAAGGTTACACGCAAGATATTATATGCAAAAAAGGAATAGGAAATGTTCTTTCCATTTTATCATCCTATATATGAGGCTGAAGTAATCTTTTTGCAACCGGATCTCAATTGAAACCAAAATTTGTACTCCTAAATGAAAATCCTCACATTGTAGTGCCCGGATGATATGTGGATGTTTTGCATGTCATGCCTTTTTTATTTGAAAAGTAATTCATGGCAAGCTTGCTAATGGCATTTGGGTTATGCCTTATAAAATACTAAGAACATCAGAAGACAAATGGAAGACACTCAGCCAATTATAGCACTAAGATCCAGGATACATTGAGTTAATAATCAGTTAAAAGCACACAAGAAAGCCACTTACATCCTTCTTGTCAAAGGGGGTCATAAATGGATCTCTAACACTTAGACCAGCAACAACAGTCAATATAGGATCAAGACAGTTGAACATAGCTCCATAAATAAGCATTTTTCCCAATTTGGGTTCCAACGGAAGCATTGACAAGTGATGTCCTGTAGAAAGAAGTACATGACAGTTCAAGAAAAAAAGATTATTACAATAAGAAGAATGGTCAATAACAGAACAGATGAACAAATATCAATAGGTACCTAGAATAGTCAATTCTTCCTTCTCATCCAATGCACCAATTACTTTAAGATATTCAATGGCATTTTGAACCTACAATGGAGATAAATTATTGCTTCTCCGTGGCATTCAAATCACTCAACTACCAAAAAATTATAGGAAAACTGTAAGATAAAGCCTGAGAAACAAAATCAACCACCAGATGGGTTTGTCATTAATAGCAGACCATTTGATTTTCAGTGTTTATTTTGGGCCAGCCCTCAGTTTGAACAGGTATAACTAGATAAAACTGTAGGTGAGGGGTGATCACATCCATTATTTCAATGAAAAAAATAGAAATACACATTTGAAAATCAGAGCGCCTAGCTAGCTGAGTTAATTAATTGCAAATGTTTGACATAAATTAAATGAACAAAATCCAGAACATACTGAAAGACGTTCCGGTGACTGCAATGCCCTAGATAAGAACTCAGATATGCTTCCAAGACGAAGACTTTTGATTTGCAGGCAAAGAGATTGTAATGGTGTCCTTAAAAGCTCAGGTAATTGGTAATCAGCAAATGCATCATAGACACATTTTGGATATAGGTGATAGCACTCCCCAGGCTGTACACGACCAGCTCTCCCTCTTCTCTGTAGAATAATCCGTGCTAACATTAATAATTCTCAACATAATCAAATTAAAGGAATTCAAAAATGATTAAGGGAATCAGGGAGAAAGCATAATATGAAAGAAACAAAATATTAATTAAATTCTTTTGCAATAGTTTGAACTAAAAATTTAAGCAGATCAAAATTGATTCTTACTTGTCTAGCAGCTGCTTTTGAAATCCAGGCTGGAAGCAAACAAGGGGTGTTATTTAGAGCATCATATGAAGTCTCCTTTGCCTTACCACAATCGACAACAAAAACCACATCATTGATTGTGATACTTGTCTCAGCCATGTTAGTTGCAAGAACTATTTTCCTCACACCATTTTCAGGTTTATCAAATATTAACCTCTGCAAAAAAAGAACAACTGGCTTAGAAAAGGAGTCTAAAATTAAATAAGACAAAGTAGCAGTAGATAATACCAAAGTAGATTAAATGGATTCGAGAAAACAGATTTACTACTCAAACTCATAAGATTTCTGGTTAATTAAAATAATGGTTTCTGGTTAATTAAACATTAGAATTTTGGTTAATTCAAACCATGATTTCTCCTTAATTAAACACGAGAATAGTTAATTAAAACCATGATTTCTGGAAATTAAACCCAAAATTTCTGGTTAATTAAATGCAAATTTTCTAATTTATCAATTCTAAATTTCTGATTTTAATAGTGGAAAACAATTAAAAGAGAAAAGGTGACATTATGAATTTAAAACCAAAAACTCTTGAACCAACACCTAATTGATTAATTATTTTAAATTAAATCTTCTATAATGATTTCTTTACTATCAACAAAAGAATACTTTTATATCTCTCTTACATACTTGGACACTAGTTGCTCCGGGATGCAAGAGTCCAGTTTTGGTAGTTCTATGTTATGTATTGGCGCTAAGTGCTAACTCAGATCTGAGTTGTCAGACGTAGCAACAACAGGGTCATCGCATTGCGAGAATAATAGATCCACAGTCCAAGCACACTAGTGAGTGTGTAGACCACATTAAGGGTGTAAAAGTTTCTTTATCAGCACTCGCATCTTGTTTTTTTGTGTTTAAATGTCTTTGTAATGACACATAATGAGGTTTATTATGTGATGGATCCTTCATGCAAATTCTTTGTTATCTATATTTCTCTTAATATTAGTATTTATTAATAACATTTTACCTTGACTCCTCAACAATTGTGTCCTTATTGCTTTTAACATTTTTTTTCATATTCTAGTGAGTGATCTAGTGAACCCAACTGAGAAAAAATGTAGTTCCTTTATATATAATTATTGATTTTGTTCCTTCAATAGATTTTTTTAATAGTTGCCATTGTGACATGTTTTGGAAAATTGTAAAAAAAATGAGATATTGTGTCAATTAATTTTTGTCCTGTAGGCTTTGGACGTCGATATTATTTTAATGTGGATGACAATTGTTGGAATGTCCTAATGCACATATTAGTGGGTGCATTGGGCTGCGACAGTATGAGCACAATAATTGAATGACAGACTTCTAAAAAAGTTTATAACCTTAAAATTTGAGTACATTATCAAAAAATTTCCATAAGGTTTTCTAAAAGTAGCCTATAAACTTAACATCCCTATTTGACAAAAGAGGTGTAGATAAATTATGCAACCTATGAATCTCCTTAACAATGTTGTGATATGTCATGCATAATTATTTTTCTGATATAAAAGAAAATCTATCATTTTGTAAAAATTGTCAATGACCACCCCAACAGAATCATGAATCTAATTGTGTGCAAAAATCAATATTTTTCTTGACAGTACTAGTTGTTCGACATGTGCCACACAAAGACAACCCTTGCAACCTCACAAGGATGAAAAAAAAGATCAATCACTAAGGCTGCAATGACCTTTCCAAGCGTCTCATAAAGCTACCTTCATATAATGCACAAAAATTTTGGAATGGATGTTCAACGAACAAACTAATGTGTTCCCTTAAATAGGTAAACACCATTGATCATGTAGTTCATCTAGTCACGATGATTCCCACTTTATATCTCTTAAAAATCATCCCAAAGTAGACAAGTAATAAACTAATCCTTCTGACACTCAAATTCTATGATTTGTGTGCTCATCCTGAAGCAGCAACAAGCCTGCTGAGTGCATTGGCAAGTTTGTTCTCCCCAAGATGGCGTTTCAAGATAAATTTCGTATTCTTGAAAGAAATATACCCATCTAGCATGTTTGACACATTATTTCACAATTAGATGAAGTTTTGTACCTTATGATCGAAGTGCAAGATGAACACATTTGGCTTCTTAAACCGTCAACGATAGCATAAAACTGTTCCTCATAAGTTGAGAAGCATGTTCTAGTCTTGTTGAATTTTTTGCTAAAGAACATAATTAAGTCTTCCTTATGGCTTAAGGTGTCTCCAACCCATGCATGTAATGCATCACAAGTGGCTTCAAAAGGCTTGGTATGATCTAGGTGCCTAAGGACAGAAGACCAGTCATCCTTTCATTGATCTCCAAAAAAATTGTGAAGGCAGAGTATATCCAAGTGAACTCCCCTTTTCTAATAAAGGTCTTTATGGGATGGTACTAAATTTTTTAATGAAGTGTGCAAATGAAAAAAAAACAGTGAGACTGTAGTAACATTGAACTTCCTAAATGTAATTGTATTTAGGCCAACCCTTAGTTATCTTAATTTTGTCATCATCAGATCTTGATTAGAAATGTTAAAAGAATTTCTTAACAAAAACATTTTCTTGAAATTGATATAAACTTTTTGTTTTGAAAGACTTAAAAAACACAAACCAAATGCTTCACTTTCTATATATCAAAATGTCATCAATCTAGACTACCAATAACTTTCGAGTAGAGATCCATACAATTTGTTGTATCACCCTCATGAATATGCATGGAATGTTTGACAGTTTGAAGAGGATGACTAACTATTTACACAACTCATCTTGTGTTTTATTTAAAAACTTTCATGCATCATCAATTCTTGAATTTAGTTTTAGCAATACCCACTGCACAAATTAATTTGGATGCCAATTAACTATCTAAATGACTTTGGATCTCTCAATTGATGATCCCACAGGATTAAAGAGAATATTTGAGAACCAAGAATATTTATTGTTAGAATAATGAAAATCATATAGGTTTTAAAATAATCTGATTTCAGAAGACTAGGACAAAATAGACTAGATTTAGTAGAGAAAGAAAGAAAAAATAGAAGTTATTCAAAAACAAGTAGAGCAATGTAGACCATAGATTGATTTATTTATAAAAAATTTATTTGTATTTGCACATGATTCAACAAATTGAAAGCATACACACAACTAGGGAACAGCAAGATTAAGTTGCACCTGCTCTGAACTGGCCATTGAGCCATGGCACGCGAGAAGCAGAACCTTTGTAGGATCTCCAAGAAGATGATTAGCTTGCAACTGATCTTTGAGAGAGTTGATGTCATCCCAACCAGTCATAAACACCAAAATTGCACCAGGCCTTTCATTCCGACAAATATGGCAAAGAACACCTTCTATAAGGTTAAAACCAATGGAATCGGGATTCCAACAAGATAGTGACTCGCGAGTCCGTGAACCATACTCCCTGAAATCTGCAGCCTCTAAGGCATCCTGAAATAATGATCACATTATTAATTTTTTATTTAAATTAGAGCTTTAATTTATAAATTATAATGGCATATTGCATACCTCAACAGCAGAAGCAATTTGGCTTTTCCTTTTCCTGAGAGTTTGTTTCTGCATTTTCCACGTTTTATCTTGGCCATAATCATCAATTTGATTGTATGGGGTCAAGCTATGGCCAGTCATTTCCAGAACACTCTCCAAAAAATGTGTACGAACTGGATAGGTAAAACCCTGTAAATTAAATTAGAGGACTCGTGGTTCAAGCATTCAATTAATAAACTACAAGAAAGGCAGAATATATGAGTGAAAACAAAAGCATGCAGGCGCACATCTGAGCATACATCAAAATGCTGATACCGTAAGGTAAATTTTTGAAGATTAATTAACCAAGACTGATCAACCAAAGTAAGCCAACCAAAATCCCCAATTCAGACAGATTAAATTGATTTTCCAAATCGGAATTAGTCAATCAAGGCAATTTTCATCCCATTTTAAGTTTTAGATCCAAATACTGAACCAATGGAGAAATAAAAACCAGATCAGTCAAGCACAATTTACACATATTTATAAAGGAGAACATATAAATGAAAGCAAAAATATTGATATCTGAGCATGCATCACAAAGTTAACCAATTCAAGGCTATGGTCCACTAATTTAAGCCAAACAAATCTATAAATATAACTGATTTAAAGTCTGGGATTCTGGATTAAGTTCAACAGATTTTAAAATCTACAAACTGACTCAAAAGAGAAACTCAAATCAGAACATAATTTACCACTAACCAAGATCTACAAATTGACTAATATAAATTCAAGTATTCAATAGCTTTCATGAGAACCATGATTGGCAAGTATCAGTATCACAAATATTCCAAAAACCTAAGTATCCGCCGTATCGAAATAGTAGGATCAGAATTAAAGAGAAAAACCTTAAAAATTGGAAAAATAATGGAAAAAATAAATTTATTTATTTAATAACTGAAATAACAAAAGGGATTCAAAAGTCTTTCAGAATATTAATTGATATTTGAAATATTTCAAAAAATAGGCACCTCAAAGGAAAAATCTAAACAAGAAAGACAAATAGTTTGGTATGGATAGCACGGATTTAGAAGGTGCCAAAAACTGAATGTAAATGCTGCCGAAAACACAAATGCACTATACTAATTAGCTACTTAACTATCAATTAATGTTATGGCATAAATCTTACTTGATTATGGTCAAACATGCAACAAACCAACCAGTAACCATACTAGGACCTCAAGCTTTCTAATCAAGCTTTCATAGCTAAAGTTGCATTTCAAAAAGATGGGACCAAATCAATGAGACAAAACTGAAAAAAAAGAAAAGGTAAATGAAATAAGAAAGAAGAAAAAAAGAACAATAATAAGTGATGAGGAGAATAAGAAATAGCTCTAGATTAAAATCAGTAAGTAGCACTAGAGGTCAGATTTCTAAGAATAAAGACATTCTTCAACAATTTGCTAACTTACAGGGATATGCAGCATTGGAGCACCACCAAAGTAGGAAGAGAACAATTCAGCATTCAGAGTTGCACTCATCAAAATTAACCTAAGTTCAGGTCGACGAAGGAGAAGATCTTTTAGAACAATGAGAAGGAAATCTGGCGAATGCAAGCAATAGATAAATCGTTAAAGATAAACTGCTATTTTCCCCTCAAAACTGGATTTCATGAAAGTCTCAACAAACAAAATCACCTTCATTCATTCCACGTTCATGAATTTCATCGACAATAACATGTGTAACACCTTTTAAGTTTCTATCAACTAGCAATCTCCTCAACAAGATTCCTGTTGTGCAGAAAAGTAAGTGAGTATCCCTTCCTTTCATGCCTTCTAGACGAACTTTATATCCAACCTACAAAAAAGGTTAAAGATTACTAGTTCGTTCAAGATACTTGAATCTGATTCACATAGAGAACATTTGCGACTAAGCATTCAATGTATAAGCACTTACAGATTCACCCAATTTCTCTCCCCTTTCAGCAGCAACCCTCTCGGAAACAGCCATTGCTGATATTCGTCTAGGTTGAGTACAAATAATACTGCAGGTCGCTCCACGTTCTGCATTTATCTCAGATTCTAAAATATATTGAGGTAGTTGTGTAGTCTTACCACATCCTGTTTCACCTGAAACAACCACCACCTATAGAAGGAAAAAAACTATCATTTGCGGGACTACTAACAAAAACTCAGTGAAAAAGGCAAATGAAAGATGTTCAGACTAACATCTGAAATCTAACAATTAGAAACATCGGTATGTTACCTGTCGAGTGTATTGGAAAAAGATATTAGATATCTCGGTCATACAAAGCCAAACTACTAGAGTGAACAACAGAGAAATGTGTCGGAAAAAGACATTAGATATTTTGGTCATACAAAGCCAAACTACTAGAGTGAACAACAGAATGAGTGAAAATGGGGTTCAAGTGTGACAAGTGGTCAAATGTGAAATAAAATTACACCCAGGTAATTTCAGATGCAGATCTATTTTAAAAAATATACATTAGCAAAGAAAGAGGCTAAGAAAGTAGTGAATGAAGCAAAGAATGAAACTTTTGAACGA
>JBBUKS010001284.1:0-13012 GCA_038050645.1 Hedychium gardnerianum | reverse complement strand
TAATAATAACAATCACAATTGAATTAGTACACCACTAGGATAAGCGAGAAGTCACGCTCGTCGCACTAGTCACTGTTCGGGCTGGCTAGATTAGTCCCCGTGATTTACTTCCTTCGTGTTGGTCCTGGGACGGACTGACGGGAGCGCTGGGGGCGAGCGTTTCGCCTTTTGCCACAATGAGAAGTCACGCTCGTCTTTATGGGATGGATTATAACTAGTACATATAATATTATCATTATAAAATTTTAAAAAAAAAATCTGATTAATAATTATATTCATGTCCTCTTTTATATACTAGTCATTATTCGAGTTAGCTAGATTAATTCTCATGATTTATTTTCTTCACATTGATCACTGATAGAGATACTAGGAGGAACGAACCTTTCACTTTTTGTCATCAGAAATAAATCACCCTAGTCCTGATAGGACATCAATTAATTAGTAAATAATACATTTATAATAAAATAAAAATTAATTTTTAATGAGAAAAACTTTTTCATTTAATTATTTAACGATTATAAATGGACTTCGTCATTTATTTCTTATATTTAATTTTGAGATGAAACTATGAGTTACGACTTGGGGTAAAACGTAATCACCTTAATCACACTCCTAACTATGATTTAATTTACGAACGATTTCAATAGTTCCAGTATAGCAATTAAGAGCAAGGCCAAACGGGTGCCAAACTCTTACTTGTTGAAGCGATCGACAAACCCATCCATGACGGCAGCATCAGCATCGGCTAGCGAAGCGAATGGCTCCTCGGAATATTCTGATCCAGGGTCCGAGGCGAACGGATCGAGCTTCTCCCTCATCCGGAAGGGGCGCTAAAGGAAGAGATCGTACAAGAACCTCCCCTGAGGACTGAGCAGAGCGGCGTCCGCGGCGAAAGGGAGAGGAAGCTGAGATTTGTCGTCGCGAGATGGGCAACAGCGAGGCGGCGGACATCGGGGGAACTCGAGGGTGTCGGGCCCTGGAATCGGATTACGGACCGCTACTAGAGGCGGCAGGCCGACGATACGGCCTCGTTCAGAAAATGGGCCGGGCCGTATCGAAGAGTCTGCATATTGCATCCACCATACCCCAACCGCACCCATAATCCCATGTCTGTAAATTTTAATATAATAAATATATAAAATGGTTTATTCTTATAAAAAAATGGAGGTTGAGGAGTAAAATGAGAATGGAGAAAAGGCATCATCTGGTACTATCAACGCACTCGTCGATGCCTCGCTTTTTCTCCTTGACTTTCTTTCCTTTATGTTTCCTTTTCTCATTCGCACCGCAGCGCTTTTTTCCCCCTTTCTTTTGTCCTTTACAGGCACAATTATTGACTCAATCAGGATGCCCACCTTCCGGCTCGACCGGATCCCGCCGGTTTAGCGGCGGGGTTATGTCACGTCACCATCTCCATCCAGGTCTCGCCCCCTGGTCTTTTCTGGCCGTTTTCTACTCCTCTCGTTAGTGGAAACAGAGGAGGGACCCGCGTTGCAACGAGCCATGCGAGTACGTTACTTGGTGAGTACACTCAAATCTTTCCATATCTACACTACAATCTAACTCGCCCATCCACCCTGGCCGCAATTGCCCGATTGTATTCCACGTCGTGCTGGGCTGCTGGCTATACCAACCACGAAGAGGGTGCCTGATTTGGTTAGATGTGGATCCCCTTATCTGTACTGAGTCAGCTTTCCCACCCGTAACTTATCTACTCACTGCCGTACCCGCGTAAGGAGAAGCGGATGGTGCTTTGGGTGCGTTCGAGCGACGCGATGGTAGAAAAATGAAAAGGGCGGTGTCGGGGGACTGCGTTTGGTCAATGAACCAATAAACGAGTGGGGCCCAGCGTACGAACGTGAGCTTGCATGGACTTCCGTACGCTGAAATAGTATTATTATTTTAGGTGGAATCCTAAACTGGCTCGTTATTTAAGGCAGTGTTCCGAACTGGGACCGTGCGGATGGACGGTCGAGATTAAATCAATCGGACCGGGAGACTTATCTGATTAAATCAACCGGAACAATTGTTCTCCGCTAGATTCCTTTGGTTCGATCATTCCATAAGAGTTTGAAGAGAAATAGTGCATTGAATTTTGTTTTTTAAAATTAAATTAATATGTTGGTCCTTAGATAATCATAATCTTCATCTTGATATTAATGTGGATAAATTTCAGAAAGTTCAAACTTGCGATCACGTGGAATAAAGTTCAACTTATTAATATTTGCTACAGTAAAAACATAATAAATAAAAATAATTGGTCAATGATTTCTTAAATTATAATAAATATTTTTTAAAGAAAAATAACTTCGTTTTTTTTTTTTTAAAGAGAAATAAAATCATCTTTTTACCTACTCACAAGTTCTTTTATATTATCAATATTTATTTTTGTCTTTCTTTCTTTTTTTTTATTCTCGATTTACCAAGATTGTTTGAGTAAGTAAATCAATTTAAATAGATTGATTGAAATTCGTTAAGTAGGACAGTTATGTTGGGCGGGTTTCATCAAGTTAAACAAGTTGGATGATTTGATTATGACATTACAAATAACTTAGACAATTCGATTGAGTGACATGAGTTAGTTGATTCTTATGAGCTATGTAATATAGGTCTAGCATTATATTGAGCTAGTAAGAGTGGGTTGATCCAATCAAGTTTGATCTGATTAGGCTCAATTATGGTATCAACTTAACCTTATGAAGAGAAAAAATATATATATTTTTTAATGTGGGGATTAAAATCTAAAAAATTAATAAATATATTGAAAATACATCGGACTTGTAGATATGATCAACTAGAACATTAATTTAAATCTCACATTCTAGTAAAAAAAAAAGAAAAATCATATTAACTTTTATACAAGAAAAAAACCTAATATGAAGAACTTACATATGCATGTTTTTTTTGTTAGTGAAGGGTCCCATTGAGCCATTGGATTTAGGCCAGATCTACTTTGTCCTTTAAGTAGTTGGGATTGAATTATACTAGTTTTGATAATTTTAATCATCATATCCTATATTAAAAGATAATTAGTTATTTGATTTAGTATAAGATAAATTTAGGAAGCGCTCAAGTCATGCATTTGACGTTGGATGTTCATTGTTTGTAATCCCACTATAGGCAAATACTTTCCGAATGAAATTCAAATCAATTAATCTTATTGACAATCAATCTGATCCCACCAAAATTTATCATCGGCTCACATCATGCACTTGGCATTGGATGTTTACTATCTTTTATGGATAGTAAACAGAATAATATTTTCAGAAATGAGAGAAGATGTACTAAAATTATAACATGATCCAGATATAAGAAACACGGATAGAATAATGGCGCGGTATGTGGCCAAGTATCAAAGTGGGCAGAAGACTACTCCTTGAAAAAAAAAAATAGAGCTGGTGCAAATCACAGATCAGCATGGAAGATGGGAATAAAAGCCACACTTGAGACACCAGATATGGCCTTGCAAGAGTCGAGCAGTGTACGGCTAAACAGCGAAGAAATCCTGAAAGAGTGAAGCAAGCATCAAGACCAAGGTTTCTCCTACAGAGAAATCTGAAGAACAGACAATGAATTTTTAATTTATATATATATTAGCATCAGAATACCTGTTGAATCAACATTTAGATGATAGATTAGTTAAAGTAAAACTAACAGTTTGGATATGAACACCACACGCAAAGAACAAGCACATTACCAAATTGAAGTATCATTCCAGGAACATAATTGCTCAGTTCTATACTGGAAATAAACAATTCGACATAATAGTTGGACTGAAAAGATGCGAGAAAGATCAGGAAGAATAACAATGATCTACTGTAAATATAAAAGGAAAAAAAAAGAAAAGAAGAAGAATATGATGACACTGATAAAATATCTCCCTGTATTATAAACATAAACCCCATCGGCTTCCAAGGATAACGATGATCGATGATGATGAATAAATATTTAATATTTTAAATATCTTTTGCTGCTACTCCCACCCCGAAGAAAATATCGAGCAGGTGTTAATCAAAGCTTAGAGAATCCAAACAAAGAATCAGCATTCCTACGATCCTAATCTACACTCAGTTGCTAGAGATCGAGAGAGGAGGAATTGAATTCCGAGGGATATCGATGTTATTACGCTGATGATGAGGCCTCCACGAACTCACTGACAACGTCGTCGTCGTCGTCGTCGACCATTTTGAGGAGCTCTGCGTCCTTTTCCTCCTCGGTAGCGAAGTCTCTCCTCCCGATCTTGGAGTGCGCCGTGAGGAAAGCGATCTTTTGCGCTGCGGGAGACAGCGCGTGCGCGCACATCCACTGCTTAAACGTCGAGTTGCGTTTGAGGCTGCCGGAAGTGGCGTGCAGGAAGATGAGCCGCACGGCTACTTGCTGCAAGCATTTGAACTCGCTGAGGCAGGTTTCCCAGACAAGGCGGCGGCTCTGCGGGTTGGCGATCCTCATCTTCCCCGTCGATGGGTCGTGGTGCTTCACCTGCACCGCCTGGGCGTAGAGCGGATCCAATCCCTCCGACCTCCACTTCATTAGCTCCATGAGCACAATGTGGGCGTCCTCGGGCGACACCAGCCGCGTGATGAGCTGGTCCGCGTCCTTTTCCTGCTCCGGCGACAGGCGGTTGAACGGCGGGAGGTACTTGCCGCTTGTGTTCTTGACCAGAAACAGGGGATCCAACACGAATGCCGCCGACCAAGCCGGCCGGTAGTTCTTCTGGAACCTTTTCTCGATCAAATTCTCGACAAGAGAGACGTCGAAGTTACTGAACTTAGCGCGCCATTCTCTGACCTTGGAGCGCAGCTCATCCCACAGAGGTAAGCATTGCCCGATTAGTGGCAGCTCTGTCTCGATTTCTCTGGCTATAGATTTCACCAGCGTGACCAGCGAGTGAACCGCCTCCAGCTCGGTCCAAAATCTGACGTCCTGAATCAGCTCCGCCATGTCTTTGGCAATTGGCTCCTCGGCGCTGACGAGCTTGTAGTCCTCGTCGAGGACAGCCATTTGGATCGGGCGCACGAAGTCCATGACGTCCTCCAACACGGCGAAGTAGGCGGGGAAGTCGGTTGGTTTGTTGCTACTGCCAGTGGCGGAAATGCGGCTTCGAAGGAGGCGCGTGTGACCGTGCTCTTCGAGCTGATACTTGTGGAAGATGCTTAGGACTCGAGAATGGGTGTTAATGAAGTTGCCTAGCTTCGAGCAATTGGCCGACGCTCGAGCGAAGGTTGGAAGGTACTGCGCGAAGTCCACAAGTAGGTTGTTGAAAGCTTCGAGTTGGCAGGAGATGTTCACCATCCTTCGGCTACGGCCCTCGAGGTTGCGAAGGGCCTTGGTGCCGAAGCAGTCGGCAATGACGCCGGCGCACCGGTCGGAACGGTCGTTGCTAAGTTTGATGACGGCATCCCAGAGGAGCTCCTCGGCGTAGTCAGAAGTAGTCCTTCCGGTGGTGAGCAGCGTCCGATGGAATAATGTGGTCCCATTGGGGAGGTTCACGGCGAAGCTCACCATTGTATGCTCCGACGAGGTTGCCGACGACTTCCATCCATTGGAAGCAAGCTGGAAGAAAGCGGCATCACGGATTCTGGCCTCAAACTCCGACAGGACCTCCTGGTATCGAGCATCAAGGAAAGAGAAAACGAGCTGGCGAGAGGGGATCGAGGAAAGGCCGACCTGGTTAAGAAAAGATTGGAACTTTGGGTGATCAAGGGCGGAGGGGGAGACTGCACCGGCAGATTCGAAGACCCAGTCGGCGACCAGAGCGAGAGCAGAGTCGGCCTGGGGCTTGGGGAGGGTGGCGGGGGAGATCATGGGACTTTTAAGCTTCTTGACGCTGTCCTCCAGCCTCGCCAGCGCGACGAGGTCCTCCTTCCCGCCGGAGAGTAACAGCGGTGGTTTGGACTGATGGGGTGGCCCTGCGTCAGCGCGCTGCCGGATGAGGAGGCGGTGGGGACGAACAGGAGGGGACGCCGGAGGTAGGGAGGAGATAGGAACGGGATCGACGGGGGCCGCAAGGGAAGCAGCGGGGTCGGAGGCGGCGGTGGAGGAGGGGGAGAAGAAGTTGGGGCACGCGCCGCGTTTGAGGTGCTCTGAGGCGGTGCGCGAGGGGTTCGAGGCGGAGAACAAGGAGGCGCAGAGCGCGCAGCGTAGCTTCGCGGCGGAGGGGTACGCCGCCCCGGCGGCCGTGACCAGGATGGGCTCCAGGTGGGTCCAATACCACGCGCCCTTCCCCTTTGTCGCCTTGCTCCGCACCGCCAGCAGCCTCTCGTACCGCTTCCTCGCCGTCCGCGCCGTCGGGTCCTCCCCCGCCGCCGCAGCCGCTCCTTCCCCTCCCGCCGACTCCTTCGCCCCCGCCTCCATCCAAATCAATACCCCAACCACTCAATCTCCCTCGACCAACCGCCGCCGCCACCAAAAGCATAAAAATGAAAAAAAAAAAAAAAAAAAGATCAACCTTTCCCACGGCAATATTTATGAAATCCCACAAACAAATCCTCCTCCTCCTCCTCTTCCCCCCATGCGTTGGACATGAAACTCCATATCAGAAGCTTACAACTTTCCTAGATTAAGCATGGCATGATGAGCTTTCAGCCGTCTGCATCATATCTCCACTTCCCTTTCCGCCTCTGCACATCGCAAAAGGGGATGCATCCCAATCACTCGCCCAAATAATGCATCGAGACGACTGTGAACGCCTTCGCCCAGCACAATAAGCACCTTGTACTGCAGTGTCAGAGAGAAGTAGATATATATCAGATATCCGTCAGGAGGAAGAAGAAGAAGAAGCAGGATGAGGTAGAAGAAGGGGGAAAATAAGAAAGGTGAGGTAGGAAATTTAAGACCATGTGGCGATCATTTTCGAGACTGTAGAAGAGAGGAAGCTTTGACTCGTCTTGTAAGACGAATGTCTCGGCAAACATAGAGAGCGTATTGAAGACTGGTGGTGGTAGTGGTAGTAGGTAAGTGACCAGCCTAGCTTCGCTACTGCATGCACCAGATGCACTAACGCAGACGTACGCACCATCACAAAGTCTTAAAGAGAAGTCGCGAAATCTCCCGCATCGAGATTTGCTGCGGCCGCGGACGGACGGACGCGCACTAGATTCGCACTCCTGCGCCGCCCTTTTGGCACCTGGAACTCGATCAGTTGTGCTCGGGTCAGCCAGACATGGAGACGTTGTTATAGTAACTTATGTCTTAAGAGTATTATAAATAAATGGATTATCAAAAATGATTATAAATGACATAGGTTTAGTTAAATTTTCTAAACTAATTAAGAACAATCAAACCTAAACACAATCTTATTCTCTGGCCTTTCCAGACTGGATCGCACCAATTTTATTTTTTTTAATGAACTGAAACGCCATCGGATCACAGGTTTTCTCGAAGCAGCAATGCAAACTAGAAAGATGTTAATTAACATTTGAATTATTAAAAAATATATATTTAATCTATAATTGATGTGTCGATTATAACAACCGATTACAGATCCATACTCTGTACCTAGACCATTAGCTTCCATTCCTTTTTCTTTTCTTTTCTTTTCTTACTTTTTTCTCATAATATAAACATGAGGATCAAACGATGGCCTAAACATCGACTTACACGTGTGATGACAAAAAGCAAATTGGAATTGCAATCAATATGAACCCACGAATACAATATATTTTTTTTCTTCTTCTTTTTTTTCATTTCTCAGTAAAAAGTAGAATAAAGCGATTCTACTTTTTGAAGAAAAATATTTGACACGCCTATAAGAGGAATCAGCCACTGCATGTGTCAAGTCCCCATAGGCGTGTGGTACTGGCGTAGACCGAACCTCCCGATCCACTCGGGAAAAAAAAGGTCATGCTCGTTGTACCAACTCCGTCGAATAATTGTAATTGAAATAAATACTTTTCGTTTTGATTTATTATGGGATTTATTTTTGTTTTGAAATAAATTAAATACGAAGACAAATATACATTAATGATGTGGACCGAGGCGTATAAGAGTAAGTGATACATCTATTTTTTTCGTTGGATGAATCGATGTACTATATATATATATAGTTGATTAATTCGATGGATTGTATATTATACTATGACAATGACTTATTAAAGTGGTCAAACATGTGGGCTATTTGTCATCATAAAAATCCATTTTGCAATAGTTATGCAATGTTGTCACAATATTCGTCGGGAAATACTTAACTTCCTAGATAAATATTTAACTTAAATTAGAAGGACAACAATATTGTTGGTTGAGCTTATAAAAAGCTCCTTTTAATCCTTAACCAAGCTCTTGTATTCCTTTTAAAGATTTTATATACCTTTGATTTTAACATTCAATTACTAAATACTTTTTGCCCACCAAGTCACTCACACTTTTGATCGGTCATACATAGTTCATCGAATGTTGAAATCTCAATGGCAATTTATTAGTTGATTGATCTATGTCATTAAATTAATAAAAAAATTATCTAATCAATAAGATAATTATATAAATGGCCACACCACCTAAGCAATCAAAGACTTATACAAATCAACCCAAAATAAATCCAAGATTATAACCACATAATCACAATTTATGGTCCACATATCTTTAAATTAAATCTTTAGGTGCTCCTTAATCTATGCTGCCTACCTATCCTCAAGACCTTCGAGCAATCTCTTGATTTGGACTACCAACTCTGGTAGGCCTTTAAGCTTCTCTTCAATGTATGCTATCTTCCCTTAAAATTGTATTATTAAATTATTAATTCCTAATAAAAATGAATCAATTGTGTATGAGAGACGACAAAATTTGCCATCATCATCGAAAGATATCACCATCGATCCTTTTTTTCAGCGTAAAATGTCTCTCTCGCGAGCAACATAATTGCGAGCCTTAAACCGAAATTGATGATGAGTGAGCATGGAGTGCACAGATCATACTGCCAAATTATGAGTAGAACAAAATAGTCCTACCAGACCTGATCAACTCCAAACTCATCAGCTAAAGGCAACTGCTGAATTAATTGCACCAGGCATGCATCGCGATGATGTCACTAAATCCATATCTGATTTTTTTTTTCACTTAAAAAAAAAACATAAATTATTCATAATTACAGGCAGCTGCATGCACTTAACTCTGCTGCAGTATATGGACAGATAACCGACGATGTGACACTCCATTCACTTCATTTATTATCATACCATGATTTACACATCCACTTTCTAAGATCCTCTCCCCTAGTGATGTGAGAAGGTAATTGCAAGAGAAGAAATAGCAGAGCAAGAACACATGCACTCGCTCGCTCGCCGTGAATTTACTGTGCGTAGATGCCGAAACAGAGCATGCACATTTAATTCCAACGATACCGTCTGTCGCTCCCACTTAGAGTTTAAAATCACAAAGCAGGGATCCAACCCAACATTTAATTGGGCCGTTGTTGGGCCTTCATCACACAAAGCCCAAATTGTCAGCCAGCTTGTGTCCCCGAAAAATGTAACCATTCATTGAATTTACCAAGTAGAGTTAAGCAGTGTTTATAAGCCTAAATGGGTCGAAAATTTGAACTGACTAATCTTGAAAATCGAGGCCAAATTGTTATTAGTTTTGTTGAGCAGTATATTATATATTTTTAAAATATAATATAAAATACAATAATTAAATATACATAGCCTCATATACTAAATCACAGCCTTATATGATAAATATACATAGCCTTATACAATAAATATATGTTAGAATGTTATTACACTGCTAAATCACAGCCTTGTATGCTATATTTTATATACATATATATATTATTATTATTACAAATTATATGTTTAAAGTTCTAAATAATCATATGCATTTTAAGTAATATATTTATGATTTCTAAACTTTAGAATTATAGTATATAAAATTATACTATATCGTATGCTCTCTCTCTATATATAAATTGTTATAAAAATGATGAAGTCAGAACTAATGAGACCTTGAGATTCATAGTTATATGATTAACTCTCAGTTGCAAGACTATCTATGGAGATGCCCAATTTCCATGCATCTTCCATTCCACTGCAACCCTCTTTGCAATAATAATCAGTTTATAGAAGCAAACGCTCTATTGATAAAGTTTGCACAACGTATAATTTCAAAAAATACCACACGAATGTACACAGATATGTGATGAGCATCTTGTTCCATTAGAATAATATCGGCATAATGAGCAGCTAGCTAGCTTTAAACGGTCTCATGAATGAGAGACCATAATTATGCATGAAGACTTCAAGAAAGTGGCAGGGGAGACAGCCAAAGTACACATTGTTCAACATCCTTTTCTCAGTTAACTTACTTCTCTTCCATCTCAGACATGTCCAGGTGCATGGAGCTACAACATACACGTTGAGGAAAGCTACGCGTTGCTAGCTGCTCTATAAAGATATATATATATATATATATATATATATAATTAACCCCCATTGCATGTATATATATTATCCACAAGTACTTGAAAATTAAGCTTAATTACCATGCATTAAATCAAGAAGAAAGTTCACTCTAAGAGTTCGTTCGCAGAATAATGTACAAGGCATAATGTAATTATTGTCCAAATCAGAGAGACAATAGAGGGAGAAACTTGAAACCGAAACCAAGAAAGTAACAGGCACGAAATGCAGTAGTTGAAACGGAAATGAAGAAGAAGAAAATAAGCCTGAACACATGAGATATCCGTCAGGCTTCATTCTCTCACAAATTAATTAGCTTCGGAGCTGAAGCAAGAAGCTAGTTAATTAATTTGATCTACCGTTCGAGTTCAGTTAATTACGATCGAAAATGGCGATATGCATGTGTACTGTCATCAGAAGATTGGGCGTCCGTCGCCGCCGCCACCTCCGGTGGCCCAGCTGTAGGCGTCGGCAGGCAATTGCACATTGTTGAGCAGGTTTGCAGGAAGTCCGTGGAGAAGGGAGGGGTTGCCGTCAAGTAACTGCTGCTGGTGAGGCGGCGGCGATTGCCCCATCATTGCGGCCGGCGACCCCAGCCCACCGCCCAGTTGCTGCCCCTGCAGTGCCTCCTCCTCCTCCTCCTCCTCCAGCGGCAGCCGCTCGTACGCTGCGTTCCCAAACGAGGCAGCCATTATGATGACCGGGCCTGACGCTATGAGCGCCCCCACCACGCTCCCGCCGACCACCTGCCCCTGCCCGCCCGCCAGGTAGATCGCCAGGCCGCTCGCGGCGGGCGGAGCCGGCAGGGGGAGGAACGACCCCGACATCGACAGGATCTCGAACCGGCCGTGCAGATTCACCACCGTACTCCCGGCCGTGCCGGGCTGCCGCAGAGTGACGTTAACCACTGCTCCGCTGCCGCTCAGCACGCAGATGCCGCGCTGCCGGCGGCGCGCGAATTCAGAGACGCTCTCCACGACGTCGCAGCCCCCGGCGACCTCCATCACGTGCGACCGCAGCGCGTTGGCGCTGTCGCGCGTGATGATGATCGGAGGCTTCGCCCTGTTCTTGGACCCCGCTGGGCGGCCGCGGGGGCGGCGCATGATCTCGCCGCCGCCCTCCCCCGCTGAGGTAGTGGGAAGCACCTCCTTGGATTCGCCGCCGCCACCGTTATAATTGGAGTTCGCACCTTTGTCGCCTATTTCTTCGTCGAGATCGCGCTTCTTGCCTCGGTAGAGCCTGGGGATGCCGTTGTTGTCGTCTTCCATCTTGAGCTGCTGCTGTTCAAGTTGTTGAAAGTGGTGGAGGGGTTGGAATTCCCGGGTGTGGAAGGGAGGAGGAAGATGGTGCGTAATTGGATCCATCACGACCACCTAATTAGCTACTTCGCAAGTTCCCTTTGCTTATAGCTGTAACAACCCACAGTAAATGGAACAGTGCAGTCGAAGAAGGTTTGGAGATCAAGGAAAACAAGTTAAGTGCTTGTGCTAGGCGCGGAAAATATGAGGTTGAAAGGAAAAGGAATTCGGTGTCTTGTCTCTCCTTTTCCTTGCAACCTTATCTAAGATATGCATATAAAATAGCGTTTAATAGTAATCAAAAGCTGCTCAAATGGAATTGCTGAAAGATGTGCAACTTACTCTCGACCATTTTTAACTCGGATCGGTGTTTGTTCATCGACGATTGTGGCTCTGTAGAAGGTGGTTTTGGGCGGAGGAAGAGAAGGGACTGCAAGGAGGTGGGTTAGGGTTAGCGCTGTAGCTGGTCAAAAGGACGAGAGGAGATATGAAATGGATGATGATGATCGCCGCGGTATGACACGACCAGGCAGGCTGTGGATGGGTGATGGGCCCAGCACTGTCTCTCTCGTTATATTATATTCCATGCATTTTTTTCATTTGATCCTTCCTCTTTCTTCCTCGAATCTCCAATCTCAGCCTGCTCTCTTTCTTGCATTTCTTCCACCATAGTCGCGGCTCCTTCTTCCCTTCCCCCTCCCTCTCCCTCTCCCTCTGACAGACTGAGTCAGACTGAATGATTATTGTTCCTGTAGTCTCTCTGTCCAGGTCAGGCTAAACCTATGTGTTTCTCCAAATGCACAGGTTAGACAAGGCCAGTAGTTATCCGTATAATTAAATCCACTGTCCCTGAGATTCTGCGAGCAAATGCCCAAACCCTACACCAAACCGCACCGATCGTGCTGGAGACGCGAAGGAGATCGAGACAGTGATTGGCCCAGATTAGTGGACCTAGTTCCCCGCCTTCCACGGGATCCGACACAACTGTGATTATTACCCCCCCTCGATTTAGACTTTCCAACGACAGCGTGGCTCCCACGTTATGGAATCCATCGTATAAATCACAGCGGTGAGAGGAAATTGCACTCGCACCCATCTATGCGAACCCGACGCTGCCCCATCCCTGTCATCCAGCCGGGCCCATGACTTCGGGGAGGGTGTTTGGCGGGTGCGATGTGTGATGGAGCGGGATTACCAGATGGCGTGAGAATCCATTGGGGGTTGCATTCGTGTTGAAAATTTCCAACGAAGTCAGAGCATGTCGCGCGAGGGAAGGTCGGGGCGCGAATCTCGAGAGGGCACATTATGCCCGGGAGACGATCG
>JBBUKS010001274.1:0-13012 GCA_038050645.1 Hedychium gardnerianum | reverse complement strand
AACTTGAAAACAATTGACACATGCACAGAATTTATCGTAGGGATGTCAGAATCAGACAGGGACACCAGGAATACCTTCACTACACTACCCTCTTCCATTACATGTTAATTTTTCAAAACTCCAAATCACCTAAGTCCATCAATGAGTTTCGGTCAAAACTCATTAATGGACCAAGAAAGCTCCAATTTGACCTAGAGAGCTCCGATTGGACCCATTCCAATTTCTATGGATTTATGTAGTACTACGGAATCCAAATATTCCATTCCTTTCTATTTTTAAAAAACTAATACCATAATATAAAACACCAACATTGTTGTGGTGCTGGTTTTAAAAAATCAGCACAATCTTAGTACTGGTTTTTATAAATCAGTACCACCTTGGTGCTGGTTTTAGAAATCAACATCATCTTTGTGTTGATTTTTAGAAATCAATGTTGGTTTCTAGAAAACAGCACCACCTTGGTACTGGTTTTTAAAAACCAACACCATCATAGTGCTATTATAATTAAACTATGGTATTGGTTTTTAAAAATCAGCACCACAGTAATTGTTGCATGTATGTAAAGGAGAGAGAAAATTTAATTTAATTTAAGAGGAAAGAGAAGAGAGGAAAGTTGTTGCATGTAAAAGAGAGAGGAAAGAGAAAAAAATCAACTTTGGTAGAAGAGTAAAACGGGAAAGAGGTACACCTTTTAGGCATTTTCAAAACCTAGGACACCTTTTGGGCAATCCCAAACTTTGGATGCACGCTTTGGGAAATAGCTGAAAGTAAATAGTGCTTAGCGTGTCAACAGTCATTGTGCTGAAATCAAAATTCTAGAATCGTTTCTCCAAATTCAAATTTCTTCTTTGACTTCTCGTATGCTCTCAATTCGATTTTTTCTTTCTCAACTCTTGCGATTTGTGATTTTCTAGATAACCTACTTTGCGATTTTGATTGATACTCAATTTTATAGTCTTTGTGGGATTGATATTTTTATTACTTGATGATAGACGCGCACTTGCGATTTTCACCCATCAGTTGGAAGTAAAATGGAGAACAAAAAAATGTAATCGGACAATGTTGGACTAAGTTCAGAGTGAATCGGACTTCACTCGGGTCAAACGCGGCCCGAATCGGCTCAATTGAACTACCTAACAAATAGCCTGATCGATCAAAAAATTGATTTGATTAACCGGCTAGGTTCAGTTGATCGAGTGTGGGTCTGAACCCAGGTCGATGGCGAGGCTTGGTTCAGTTGACCAGAAAGTTTCGATTGATCGAAAAACTTGATAACAACAAGATCGTGTGGCTCGGTCTAGAACACGAAGGGATTATTCATGGGGCTCAAGTTTGACTAGGTTCGATAGGCCGAATGAAGCTTATAAGTTGACTAATCAAGGCCTATAAAAAAATCTTGAAATCAGAGCTCAAAACATCAATCTTACTATTTAGTTCTTCTACTCTTTACTCGAAGAAACGACATCAACACACTGTTTGTGCGTCTAGAGAAGCATGATGTCGCAAACTGCAAGGGCACGTTCGTCATCAAGTAATAAAAAATATTGATCCCATGAGAACTAGAAATCGAGTATCGAATCTAAAGAATCTGAAAGATGTGAAAGTCTTGAGAAATCAGAGAAAGTCGCGAGGAGAAGTTTCTAGGAAGAATCTGATGTTAAGAAAGCGATCTTAAGACTTCGATTTCACCGAAATGACCATAAACACCCTAACCTATATTTGGTTTCCTAATTCTCATCAATTGTTCATGTAGGTAGACAATCCCTATTCAATTGATGTGATCTTTTGGAACTACGTCGGCGTATACATCCAAAGGCGACGCCTACTTTCAAGGCAACATTACTGAAGAACTACTTTCTCATGGAGGCCCCTGTCACGAGAAGCCCCACGGTTCTCTAGTTGCCTTCCCTTACTATGTGATGCCGAATCAAGGCAGACCCCTTAAGCTCCATGAAAGCCTAGGGAATTCTCGTTGTAACCTGGTCTACTTTCATGGCCGACCCCCCAAGTCTCTGTATGCTATGGGTCGGAGGATTGAGTTTACCTTTCGATCCTTCCTAGCATCCCTTGGGATATGAAAATGAGCTTTTGACTTCGAGTTTGTATATGCATAGTAGAGTCGAACCACAAACAATCGAATCATAGAACAAAGATACACAAATATTTATCAAAATAGAGCGTCTACATGTCAAAGGGTTACTCTCTAGTCTTAGAATCAAGAATACTACTCAATAGACATGAAGTTACATCAAGAAGATAAGTTAAATAAAATTTTACAATCCCAACTCAAGAGAAAAGAGAGAAAGAGTTATTCTATGAAGCGTATATTGTCTCTAGGCTGCTCTTCCAACTCCCATCACGGACGAGAACTCCTCTTGCTCCTTGGAACGACTCTCTTAGGGTTCTTTGTCATCAGGAAACTCCTCCTCCTCTTTCCACGAGCTTAGGGATCCTTTTATAGCCTCCCCAACCCTTAGAATAGGAGGAAACTTCAAAAAATACCGATTGGAGAAATCTATGATAGGACGACACGGTCGTGTGAAATACACATGGTCGGGCTGTGTGAAAAACACACGGTCGAGCCATGTCTTTTTCTGTGGCCTCGACAGAAATGGGACATGACCGTGTGTTGGGACATGGTCAGGCTGTGGGTTTCTCTAAGTTGTGGTTGGATTTCTTCGAGATGAGGTGCACGACCGTGCCCGGTGGGCATGGTCAGGCCGTGTGTGTCTTGGGAATGTCCATGGTCACTCTGTTTTCTCTCCACTTCGTCCCGAGGAACACACCCGTGTATTAGGACACGTCTAGAGTTTGTTCCTCACTTTATGTCTTCATTCCATGGCTCTTTTAACTCCATTTTAGCCTTGATTCTTCGTCCTATCAATGAAAAAACATGAGAACAGATCTCCAAACAAGAAAAGAGAAAAACAATACTAAAAGAGAATAAACCATGCAATGTATGCTCTTGAAATACCACAACATTAGTGCAACATACTAGTAAAAACCCTTTATAAAACATACTCATCAAAATCCCCCAGACCTAAATCGTTACTTGTCCTCAAGAAAAAACAAATGTCTAGCCCAATGTGCATGAGTAAACGTCTCTAATCCCTAGCAAGTTCATCTAGACCTATCGAGCAATAGAATTATCAAGCTAGGGTGTACAAATAACTTCATCAAGTCTAACAAGATGATCATTGTGCAATGTGCATAACTTGATCATAGAGTTTTCAGTTTCCAAACTAAGGAAGATCGTCATTCCATCGTGTTCCTAAAGTTTCCAGCATCAGACACTTACTTGTCATATGCAAGGTTCGTCGCCCCTATCCTAGACACAAAGTCTCAAAGGAGCACTCAGAAATGAGAAAAATCGATAGGTATTTTTCCGGTAACCCAACTCAATCTCAAAGGGGTACCTGATCATTTCCACCCATGATAATTTTTTTTTTATCTCATGTTTATTTTCCCTCTCTTTTTTGTAAAGTGCTTGCAAAGTGCAATACTTGAACAAATTTTTTCTCTCTTATTTTTTTCTGAAATTTTTATTTTTTTTCAAATGGATTGGCACAATCCGAGTATCTCCAGTAACTAAAATATCTAGACGAGAACACCTATGGATTCCAAAGTACAGTAGTCTGACAAGATGAATCATGCTTATGTTGTATTAAATTGACTTTTCAAAAATAAGTTATAAGTGTGAGTGTATGAGCAAATAATCAAGCAAGCACATGGTGAAATATTATTTTACATGATAAAAGCTTATATCAAATTCTATGACAAGATAAAAAAATGTGAACTGCTAAAAGACAGAAGCATATTATCATGGCATCATTTAAGTCTCTACAATCGAACAATTGCCAAAGAGGATAAGTCTTATGCATGTATGCGTTAAATCCAAATTGCAAAAAGGAAACATGAACAATAAAACAAACATGATATGATGCATGCTAACAAACTAATCCTAGCAAAAATACTAATCAACCAAGAAAAGAAGAACCACCAACAAGAACACTCAAAAACACCCCCTCCTCCTCCCTAAATCTAGCAATACGTCAACAAGGAAAATGAATAAAGAGGAGGAGGAGGAAACTTGGGCAACTGTGGGAAGTATCATGTCGCTTTCTCTTACCCTTTTTGAGGATGTTTGATGGGTTTGTGTGCTTTGTGGGGTCAAGAATGTGCAAAATAGGGCTTAAACCCTAACTGAAAGGAGGCATAGTCGTGTCCGGATGCACGGTAGGGCCGTGTGTTTTTCTATAAACTCAGTTGAGTTGAGGCACAACCATGTGTGGGAACACTGTTGGGTTGTGTTCTTCTCTGTGGATTGGCGTTTGGAGGCGCACGACCATGTGTGAGAACACGGCCGGGCCATGTGGTTTTCTGTGGCTTGGCGGTTGGAGGCACACGATCGTGTGTGGAACACATGGTCATGCCTGGTAGGTACGTCCCCCAATATTTAGTCCTGAATGCCTCCCATGCCTGTAATTTCCACTACGACTAGCTCGTGGATGCTCCTAACCCTGTGAAAATAGAAACACAAAACTAAAATGAGAACTTAAATGAAAAATACTAATTAAAGCACGATTGCCTCCCAAGAAGCGCTCTTTTTAAGTCATTAACTTGACCCCTATTTTTATTCAACTCAGAGCCTTGGCATTAATGGGATTCTGTCCCCATCCTCCAAGGTTTTCTTTGGCCCTAGGCTCACTCTGTTTCTTCGATCTCGCTGGGATTATATATTTTTCACCCTTGTTTTATGCTTCACCTTCGTTCTTAAGGGTTGGTGTTTCATTTGGCAGTCGTTCTTCCATCCAGTGAACCTTATCTATCTTGTGACATGAATTTTCAATATGCAAATTGTCAATAGTCTTTGATAAATCAAATTCAATTTTACCTTCGCCTACCATCAAGGAGAGTTTGTGATTTTTGACATCAATAATCACTCCAGCAGTGGCTAAGAAAGACCTTTCTAATATAACAGGGATCCTTGGGTCTTCCTCCATTTCAAGTACAATGAAATCAGTAGGCAACACAAAGTCACCTACTTTTACCAGCACATCTTCTAGAAAACCCAAAGGGTATCTAAAAGAAGTGTCGACAAGTTGAAGAGTCATGGTCGTCAACTTGAGGTCCTCTAACCCCAATTTCTTGCACATAGAGTATGACATCAAGCTTACGCTTGTGCCAAGGTCACAAAAAGCCTTACTTATCTTCATTTTCCCTATAAAATAGGCTATAGAGAAACTACCTGAATCCTTAAGCTTTGGAGGATGCTTGTTCCGTATTAATGCGTTACACTCTTCCATCAATGCTATGGTCTTATGATCTTCGATCTTCCTTCGGTGGGCCAGGATGTCCTTCATAAATTTGACAAATTTTGACATCTAGTGTAGGGCATCTAGCAGTGGTACCTCTACATAAATTAACTTCATCATCTCTAAAAATTTGCCAAATTTCTCATCCTTGCGTGCCTTTGATAATTATTGTAGAAAGGGTATTGATGGAATGTACGTCATTAGTGGAGGATTTTGCATTGTTTCCATAGTTTTTTCCTTAGAATCTCGGAGAACGTCTTCTCTGCCAGTGGTATTCTGAGTTACTTCAGCCTCATCTATCAATTACTTGCCCTTATCTTCAGTAAGTGCAGATAACTCCTTCAAAATCCTCCTACTTTGAAAAGTCATAGCATTGCAATGCTCCACGGGATTTGGCTATGGATTCCTTGGAAATCTCCCCAAAGTCCTTGAAGGCAAGTTTGCAACTTGGGCAATCTAAGTTTCCAGCATCTTGGTGTGGCTTACGAGATTGTCCACAGTTATTTTCATATCTTTCAGGGCTTCCTCGATTTGAGTATGTCTCTGTCAGAACTCCTTGTTTGCTTGGTTTTGGCTTGAGATGAAATCTTCTATCATCACTTCAAGTCGTGACTTCGGAGGAGCTTGTTGTTGTCTTGACTGCTATCCATAATTCTCCTGTCCTTGATATTGATCTTGGTTGTTTCGGTAGAAAAAATTATGATTATTTCTCCAACCAAGTTGTAAGTGTTCGAGTATGGATTGTTTAGCCTTGGGTTGAAGTTATTGATTGTGTCCACATGCTCAACTTGGCCTCCCTAGTTAGTGGCAGTCGTTAAACAACTCTCTGCTGCATGACCTTTCAAGCCACAAACTTCACAAGAAACATTAGCAACATTCACGATACTCATGTTTAGGAAATCAAACCTCTTGATTAGCGCATCCATCTTTGCAGAAAGAAGATCCGCGAAATTAACTGAATATTTCCCTGGAGTTTGCGCTTGATTTCCTCGTTTAGATATCCACTGGTGGTGATTTAACACCACATTGTCTATGATCTCCTCAGCCTCATCTAAGGTTTTGTTCATTGGAGCTCCACCAATTGCGAAGTCCAATGACACCTTCATCGTGTATGAGATACCTTTGTAAAAAGGTGTGGATCACCAACCACCTTTCTAGTCCATGATGTGGGCACCACTACAACAATCCCTTGAATCTGTCCCAAGCTTCGAATAATGACTCCCCATTTTTTTTGCATGAAGCTCGCGATCTAGTGCCACATGTATGCCACTTTACTTGGAGGGAAAAATTTATCCAAAAATCTCTACTCACACTGGTCCCATGTAGATATGTTGCCCGCCAGAAGAGAATGAAGCCAAAACTTGGCTTTGTCCCTTAAGGAAAAGGAAACAATATCAGTCGAATTGCATCCACAAAGATGCCATTATATTTCATCATCGAGCAGATTTCCAGAAACACTTCCACGTGCAGATTTGGGTCTTCCGTCGGCCCTCCACAAAATTGATTTTGTTGGACTATGTGGATTATGACAGGTTTAAGCTCAAAGTTGTTCACTTCTATCAGAGATTTCGCAATGCTAGACCTCAATCCTCTGGTGCTAGGGGGCGTAATCTCTGAGCAACTTGTCCTCATTGTCTTTCATGGTTGCATTTTCTTGAGTTATGTTCTCTTCCAAAGTTCTCTATTTGTTCACCCTTCGATGGTAGATGCGGTCTATTTCTGGATCGAAAGGAAGCAAATCTCCCCTTCTTTCAGATCTTTGCATGCGAGAGCCCTGCCCATCTAAAAAGAGAAGAGATGAAGAGAAAATAATAGAAAAGAAAAGTGATCCGAATGCAAATTAGGAAAGAAATCTTGAAAAAGGGAAATCAAAAAAGGAAGAAAAAATCTAGATTAATCAAATCACAAATCGATTGATATCAATTTGAATCAGTCTCCGACAATGCACCAAAAATTTAATGTCGCAAACCACATGTTCACGATCATTGTCAAGTAATAAAAAATATCGATCCCACAAAGACTGAAAATCAAGAATCGATCTACAATGCGAAAATAGTTATCTACAGAATCCGAAAGATGTGAAAGTCTTGAGAAATCAAAGAAAGTCGCAAGGAGAAGTTTCTAGGAACAATCTCATGTTAAGAAAGTGATCCTAAGACTTCAATTTCACCACAATGACCATAGACACCCTAACCTATATTTGAGTTCCTAATTCTCATCGGTTGTAAGTGTAGATAGACAATCATGATTTAACTGGCTTGATCTTTTGTAACTATACTGGTGTATCCGCTCAAACGCGACGCCTACTTTCAGGGCGACATTACTAAAGAACCGCTTTCTCATGGAGGCCCCTATCGTGAGATGCCCAACGATTCTCATGTTGCCTTTTCTTACTGCATGATACCGAATATAGGTGGACACATTAAGCTTCATGAAAGCCTAGGGAATCCTTGTAGTAACCCGACCTACTTTCATGATGACCCCCCCCACGTCTCAGTATTCTACGAGTCGGAGGATTGGGTTCAACTTTTGGTCCTTCCCCGCACCCCTTGGAATACGAAAATGCACTTTTGGCATCGAGTTCGTGTATGCACAATAGAGACAAACCATAAACAATCGAATCATAGAATAAAGATATGCAAATATATATCAAAATAGAGTGTCTACATGTCAAAGGGCTACTCCCTAGTCTTAGAATCAAGAGTACTACTCAATAGACATGAAGTTACAACAAGAAGACATAGTTAAATACAATCCCAACTCAAGAGAAAAGAGAGAAACACTTATTCTATGAAGCGTAGATCATCGAGAACTCCTCTTGCTCCTTGGAATGACTCTGCTAGGGTTCCTTGTCACCAGGGAACTCCTCCTCTTCTTTCCACAAGTCTTGGGGATTCTTTTATAGCCTCCCCAGCCCTTAGAATAGGAGGGAACTTCCAAAAATATCGATTTGAGAAATCTACGATAGGGCGACACGACCATGTGAAAAACACATGACCGAGTCGTATCTTTTTTGGTGGCCTCGGTAGAATTGGGACACGACCATGTGTAAAACACATGGCCGGGCCGTGTGCTGGGACATGGTCGTGCCTGGTAGGCATTGTCGGGCCATGGGTTTCTCTGAGTTATGGTTGGATTTCTCTGAGATGAGGCACATGGTCGTTCCTGGTGGGCACGACCTAGCCATGTGTGGCTCTAGAATGCCTACAGTCGCTCCACTTTGTCTTGAGGAACACGCTCATATATTAGGACATGACCAAAGCATGTTCCTCACTTTATGTCTTCGTTCCATGACTCTTTTAACTCCGATTCTTTGTCCTATCAATGAAAAAAAAATACAAGAATAGATCTCCGAACAAGAAAATAGAAAAACAATACTAAAAGAGAATAAATCATGCAATGTATGCTCCTGAAATACCACAAGATGAGTGCAAAATATTAGTAAAAATCCAATATAAAATACACTCATCAAAGTGCCAAGAGGAGTGCAAGGTATTAGGACAAAAAAAATTCACATATCTCCATAATGATATAATATTACCCATTTTGGGCCTAAGCCTTCGTGGATTTATTTTTGGGCTCTACCCAAAAGGTTTCATATCAATAGAGATATCTTTCATCTTATAAACTCATGATATTTTTCATGTATTTCCAATGTGGGGCTTTGATTGTATTCCCAACACAAGGCATTCATGACTTCTAGACCGACGACACTTGAATTTGTTTATATTTATTTACAAGTTTTGCTTTATTTCATATACTTTGTGTTTGATTCAATTTGTAAGGAGTTTCTCCGCTTCTAAAAAAGTTTCAGAAATGAGATAAGCTAGTGAACAAACACCTCCGTATATAGGCCTTGGAATACTAACCCTGGGGAGTTTAGAACCAAGTAAACCTTTGTGTCATTCTTGTATTTATTGTTTTATATTAAGAAAGAACAACAAAAACAAAGAAAGTGACGTGTGTTATTCACCCCCTCTAGAGCATCCCAACGATCCTACACTCTTTGTAACTGTCTGTTACCACAAGTTGTAATCGGCATAAAGATCCACACATACTCGGGTTCGAGCTCTCGAGTCCTCATCTTTTGGGTGGCTGAGAGACGGGGCACTCGAATTTGGGTTCTTGAGTGCTCTTAGGTTCTTGGGTACTTTAGTGCTCAGGCAGTTTTATAACTTGGCTTAGCTCGGCTCAACTTGGCCAACTATATCCTAGATAATGGTGACTCAATAAGGTGACTGGGCTAGCTTGTGGTGGGACCACGTAAGTGCATCCTATTGACCTGGAGCAGGCTGGATACCAACCGTATCATGAGTCTCCCCTCTAAGTCGAGTTGAGGAGCTATAACATGCAAGGCTTGATTAGATGTCTAAGTTAGTAGGATGTAAGAGTGGGCTTGAATAACTAGGTTTGATATGGTTGAATTGGTAAAGAGTTGGAGGGAAGCTTTTCTAGATAATAGAACCAGAAGGGAGAAAGGCCTAGATGGGGAGGTTGGCCACTGGTAGTAGAGTTGGAGGGGGAAAAGTTTCTAATTATATTCAACATTAAACAAATACAAATGAACCTAGTGTGAAGACGTCGACTCTAGAGCCTAATGAAGCTAGAGTAAAAACTTGATTCCCAACTAAGTTCTAGTCGGGAGAGTAGAGGAGATGGAGAGCTCAATCTATGATTATGCTGAGTCATGAGAGTAAGTGGCGACTATGATTATGCTGAGTAAAGGAAATATTGGAGGTGACTATGTCCAAGACAGAGGAAATGTTGAAGGTGACTTCATCTCAGATAGAGAAAATTCTGGAGGTGACTTCATTCCATACAGAGGAAAATTTGGAGGCAACTATGTCCTAGACTGAGGAAATATTGAGGAAACTCTGTCTCAGATAGAGGAAAATTTGGAGGTGACTTTGTCTTGACAAAGAAAATATTAGAGGCAATTTTCTCCAGATAGGGGAGTTTAAGAGGCGATTATGTCCCTGGCAGAGGAAATATTAGAGGACTATATATGTCCCTGATAAAGGAGTGTAAGAGGCGACTTTATTCCTAATAAAGAAAATATTAGAAGTGACTTTGTCCTAAATAAAGGAAAGGTTGGAGGCAACTCTGTCCTAGAGGAGTTTAAGACTCTCTAGTAAATAGATAAACCACAAGAAAATAATCATATTAGGTATGTGCATACCAAATTGAGTATGGGTAGAAAAAAATCTATCCAATAAATAGATAAACCACTAGGTGATATAAAAATTAATTAAATTAGAAAAGAGGATAAAACTATAAAAGGTGAATGCGACAATGAGACATAGAGACTTATCTCGCTAGTGAAAATTACTTGAAATTATTAGTTGAGCCTGGTTATGTGAATCAAGTCACATTGAGCTCATTAGGAGTTCTAAAGTAACGGTGATGAAGTATACCAATGATGAAGTATAACATCGGACCATAGGTCGGGTGTCGAAAATCAATCCGACTCGTCAATCCAACCCTAATCCATCCGAAAAAAATTAGATTCAGGTTAGAGGTTTTCGGGTTCGGGTCGAGTTCAGGTTGGAGGGTTTTCGAGTTGAAGATTTTTGGGTCAGTTCGAATTGACTTGGGTTGACCCAAATTTAGGATTTAGTGAGTTCTTTTGAGGTTAAATTAAAATTTATTTTAAAAATTAAGATACTTTTATGTATATCAATATCAATATTGGTATGATAATGAGGGAGTATTGAGATAAAAGTGAAAAATTATCAAAAAAATCATTTTAAACTGGGTTGATCAAATTAGTCGGATTGGTCGGGTTCGGGTTTAGGGGTATCGGGTTGTATTCGACTTTGGGTCGGATTCAGATTGAGAGTTTTTATTAAAAAAATTCAACCCGATCCAACTCACCCGAATTTACACCCCTATCCTTAAGTAATGGAAATTGTGCCCTCGGGGCTACGGTGTAGTGGCAGAGTAGCAAGGTTGTTACCCAGGTATTCGTGATTTGATCTCTAGCGATGACATATTTGTAGGGATTTTTCTTCCAAATGGAGCATGCAACCAAAGAATACTGAACTTCTAGGCCACTCATCGTGTGTGCTTTTAGATTTACTCTAGTGACCAATGAAAAACTTTTGTAAGATCAAATCAATCACACCAAATTTAACTATTAACTAATTCATCATTTTTTTAAATAATAGAAACTGCACAAGCTGATGACATTGCGAAAAGCTCAAGCAGTGCAGCAAATATTTGTCTTGTAGACTTCGTATCATTAAATTAACAATAGATGATAGCAAGAGAAAGAGAATATATTAGTTTTAATACCGAACCTATAAGTGTAGGTTACGAGCAATTCATAATAAATAAAGATTGAAAACTGAAATATAACCGAGCATGGTGCTTGAATTTGGGGTTTTATCACCCTCAGAATATGATCGAGTTGGTTATTATATAAAAAATTTATTGAATCCAAATAAAGATCAAATAAAAGTTATGGATATATTCTTTCATATGAGATCTATTTCAATTTTTTGATTTTACCTCCTAATCATATGAGACAATTACAAGAGGCGTTAGGATGACAAATTTCATCTATTGTCAAATTGAATTTGGGGTTTTAGCACCTAAAGCCAAAAACTTCTTGAACTAGTGGACATATGACGACCAAACCAATAGAACAGTCGATGCCAATATGAGCAATGTTTGGTTCAAACATTACGCCGAACACCTTCTCCGCATCCTTGTATAGAGATCCCCTCCAATTGATAGCCTGCAAGCTACAGTAGATGCTATGATCTTTTGTTTGGAAACAATAGTATTAGCAACCAACACCCATGGGAGGGGAGAGGAGGAAGTCGAACAATGTTGTCAGCGGAAGATGTGCAATAGGTAATGTTGGCTAAGATCGATGGGCAAGAGCAGCATGACTCCAGAAGAGGTTGCACAACAGGTCGCCTGTAGCAACTGCTCATAGTGGTGTGCGCGACCCCCAGGCGAGCACGATCGACGACGAATACGAGGGCCAGGTCACGAGAAAGACGAGCAAAGGAGTTGGCTTTGGTGACGGAAGGTGAAACTGTTGGTGTTGCAAGGTTGCAAACAAAGTCCCACATTGAAAATACATAGGAAAGATCATAGACTTATAAGGGAAAGATCTCTCCATTGGTACGAGGCCTTTTGGGTAGAGCCCAAGAGCAAAACCATGAGGGCTTAGGCCCAAAGTGGACAATATCATACTATTATGGAGATATCTAAATTCATTCGGTCCTAACAGAAACTCATCCTCCAATTTCAGGATTGGCGACATGTAGAGCTCCTAAGCAGAAATGAACAAAAAAATTGACCTAGCACATGTAGTGTGGGCCATGGCTGGTGCCAGGAAAGCAAAGAGACCTAGTACTACATTTGGGATGGTATCATGAGCACTGGACGATGGCCTTTTCGAGGATGCTGACATGCCAGCAATGGAATTTGAGAGGGTCGTCGATTCCACCTCAACAGAGGCAGGATGACATAATAGCGGAGATGGCATAAGTGAAAACCATGCAGAGGAAGTAGCGGCTTGGGCCGCCCTTGAATAGTCACCGAGGAAACGATGATTATAGCAGCATATCAACAATCGTGGAAAAGACACCCCCTTTTGGCGGCATCCCTACCATCGCAAAGAAAGAGGGCTGCCATCGAACCACCATGAAGGATGCGACCATTATGGCAACATATGAAAAGTC
>JBBUKS010001263.1:0-13013 GCA_038050645.1 Hedychium gardnerianum | reverse complement strand
GATATGTATTGAGTATGGATATTTATTATTTTTGAGATTATGTTTGTTTGATATGTATTGAGTATGAATATCTATCTCAGAATATAATTTGTTTAGTGTGATGTTTGCTTATTTTTTTATTTCAGTATTGCATGGATTCTGGATATATGTAATCCAAATATAGTTGTTATATTTTTGTATACAGGATAAAATGGTCAAATAAAAAAATTATGTTAAAAAAATAGATTTTGCGACGAAAATGAATTTGTCGTAAAATATCATAAAATCACTATTATATCGTAAATTTGTGATGAAAACCAAATTCGTCGCAAATCTGTGACGAAAACAAGATTCGTCGTAGATTTGCGATGAAAATCAGATTCGTCGTAGATTTGCGCCGAAAAAAAAATTCGTCGCAGATTTGCGACGAATCTTGTTTTCATCGCAGATCTGCGACGAATCTAGTTTTTGTCGCAGATTTTGTAGATTTGCGATGAATTTAATATTTTCGTCGTAAATTTACAACAATTTTTGCGACGAAAATTTTTTTCGTCACAAAATTTGCGACGATTTTAAACTTTTTCATCGCAAAATTTGGTGATGTTTTTTTTGGAATAAAAATTTTTTCATTGCAAAATTCGTCCTAGATTAATTTTAAGACGATTTTTTTAAAAAAATTATTTTAAAATTCATCCCAAAATTATCATTTTTTATAGTAAAATAACTATTGACCATAGGTAACAATATGCTATCACGAATAATTTTTACCGGCAGTCCTTAAAATTTATTTGTTAAAAAGCATTTAGTTCCTTATATATTTTTACTAATTAATCCTTTATTATTATTTTTATGACATTTGAGAAACTCTCGTTGTTATATGAAAAAACTGGATTATATTTTCAAGAATTAATCTCATTATTTTATTTTGTTGATACGAAGAAAAAAAAAACCTAGATCGGACGGTCACGACTTATCGAAGGGAGGTGCATATTACCTTATATAAAATTCTTTGCCCCTTCGGCTTATCGCCTCTGGTTCTTGTTTGCGGCGTAACTCCTCCTTCCTTCTCGCCGGCAAAATGGTGAACACTTTCCCTTCCGTCTTTATTCACTCGATTCCTGCAGCTGATCTTGTTTTTTGTTCTAATTCAAAGCCTTTTTCTCTGTTCACGAGCTGATTATATGTGTTTTCTGATGGGTTTTCCTTCAGCCGTTCAAGCGATATGTGGAGATCGGCAGGGTTGCCCTCGTCAACTACGGGAAGGAGTACGGAAGGCTCGTCGTCATCGTCGATGTCATCGATCAGAACAGGGTATATGCCTAAGGCGTTTTGGTTTTTTAATTTTCAAATTTGGATATGATCAACATGAGCAGATCCATTAGTCTACATAGCATTCGTATGTCAAAGATATTTTTTCTGGATAAGACTTTTTTTTAAAAAAAATAAATTATTGACATGGTAGTATGTTAACTTCCTGAAGATGTTCACACTAGTTGCTTTTTCTGAGACTTGAAGTTTTGAGAATGATATTTAATTTACTATATCTAACATTATTTCATCATTTTATCAATCTTCTTGTAGAACATTAAGCTGTTATAGTTGATTTGTGATATAAGGATGATGAAATTAGTTCTTATTTAATAGGTATTTTGACATTATTCTCAGTAAACGTTTTCTGCCACCATACTTCCATTTGAATACTGTTCCATTTCTCTTATTCATTTATGTTTGCACATAAATTCCAATTGTAGACATGAGTTTTTTCCTATGCAAATCTGTTTTTCCATATTATTGCTATCCAATGTAATCTACTTTGTTTATCATATATGTGTTCAAGAAGAATTCTTCTTATGCTTGCAGTCACTGTCTAGATAGAACTTGAGCCTCTTTTGTTTTAGTTCTTCATTTTTATTTTTTATTTTTTTTATTTTTACATACCAATAGAAATTTTATGATCTCCCAAGATATTAGTGTCTGAATTTTCAAATTTATTATACTGTTAGCTGAATTGTTTTTTCTCCTGTCAAAAGCATTTCATTACTGTGTGGTTTGGAAGGGCATCAACGAGTTGGTGCTTAGTCTTTGCTTGTAACAAATTTAGCGGTGTAAACTTGTTGAAGGCTTGAAGCATAAAACTAGTCAACTGTGCCAATTTATATATATTGGCTTTATTGATCTATTGTGAAATAACTTATGTTTGCATATTTTTGTATTCTTCCACATGGATCAAATGCTGTTCATTCCACTTTGTAAATCTGGAGTCCTCAAGTGTTCTATTGTTAATTAGTGTTTCTTTCATCTGTCACAAATTTTAGGCTTTGGTCGATGCTCCTGATATGATTCGTGGTCAAATTAACTTCAAGAGGCTTTCTCTTACTGATATAAAGATTGACATACCACGTGTTCCTAAGAAGAAGACCCTCATTGAAGCCATGGAAGCTGCTGGTACCAAACTTGATAATGTCTGTTGAATAGGACCGAAAACTTTACCTGTATTATGCTGTTATAAGATGACATGCAACTGCAGATGTGAAAAACAAATGGGAGAAGAGCTCATGGGGCAGGAAGCTTATTGTGCAGAAGAGGAGAGCTGCACTAAATGACTTCGACAGGTTCAAGGTCATGGTGGCCAAGATCAAGGTAGAGATTAAAAATGCATCAAAATTTTAACCTACTCTTGCTTTTGTGTCTTAATTTATATCTTTGTTTGATCATTGTGTTGATGCTTCAGAGAGGACGTGCCATCAGACAAGAATTGGCAAAACTTAAAAAGGAGAATGCAGCTTGAGTTTGTCAGGATCAGTCTGTGTACTTTTCTACTATTATTTTCATCCAGCACTAGTGTTTTACATTTAACTGAGCGCTAGCAGTCGAAGTCAGTGTATAACATGTCCAATTTTTTTTCTGGAACTTGAATTTCTAGAAATATTCTGAACTAAGATTTTGCAATTATTTACCAACAATGAAATTGGCCTTGAATTATTTGCAAATAACTATTTAACAACAAAGAAATAAAGGGACGCAGAAGAAGGAAAATATGCCGGAGTAGACAAAGCTTAGGGATCTAATTTAAAAGTACGTTGATCTAATTATTAGATGGGAAGAGAGTAACAAATATTAAATCCTACTCCAGAAGAAAGCTTTATTTTGCATGTTAATCGTAAATACAGTTGGGTTTTAACTATTGTAGAGGAATTGACTTACCCACCTACTACAATGAACTAGGGCTGTAAACAAGCCAAGCCGAGCCAAGCTTTGGGGTGTTCAAGCTTGTTTGATAAGATAACCGAGCCAAGCCGAGCCGAGCCTAAAATGAACCAAGCTTTTGAAATGATTGTTCAAGCTTGGCTTGGTTTATTTTTTATGAGCTTGAGCTTGTTTGAAGCTTGACTTTAACTTGGTTCGTTTAGATGTTATCGAACTCTCACTTCAAGCTTGGCTTGAGTTTGGTTCGTTTAGAAGTTATCGAACTCTCAATTCAAACTTATTTGATTGTTTGAAATTTTTACTTGTTTGATTGATTATTGAATTTGATAATTCAAACTTATTTATTTATTTTATTTTATTTATTTAACATGTTAATAAGAGTTTTATTAATGAATATGATTATTCACGAACGTTGTTCACGAATATTATTCATGAACATTAACGAGCTAAATACATATGTGTTCAAGTTTGTTTATTTAATTTAACAAGTTGTTCAAGCTTATTTATTTAATTGATTATATTAATGAGCATGAATAAATTCTTATAAAGCTGAACACCAAATTTATGAACCCTGAGATCATTGACAGCTCTAAAAGAGTTGTATATAGGCATAGCATGTGGAGTGGGACTTAGTGCAACTGATCCAACTAAGAAAGATAATGGAGAAAAACATATAGTTTTCTTTTTGATCTGTCTCTTCTGTATTACTGTGTGTATTTATCTTTTGAATTTTTTTCTCAATAAATATTATCAAATCTTTAATATTTTTATTTTTTATTTTATTTATTCTCGTATACAAACATATCTACTTTAATATTTCATCTTTATAATTCTCATCTTCTCGTCATATACTTGTTTTATAACCTAACATTAAACTCTATACTGAATGAGTTTAGTCCCTGAGCAACTTCAGTGGCCAAGAGGTAGATTGAATCTAACTAAAGTTTCACGTTCGAATATCAACTCCCTTGTTCAAACAGAAGAAACATAAAGATTCGAGAGTTGTTACCAAAGAAGATTTTCTTTCTCCTTACAAGCAAAATATCGAAACTCAAATGAAAACAATCCACTAAGAAAAGCCACTTATATTTATTCGATTTCTAAAGGTACAATTTCATTCCTTGTTATTGAGCTAAAGTAGTCCCCATATCACTATCACAAACAATTAAACAAGAGACCATGTGCCTATGTCCTAATCAGTCCCTCACTTTCTTCACATGTCACACACAGGCAAGAATCTAACAGCTTGTTGTATGTGATCCTGCAATCTCTACAGACAACAATGAAGTCCCACTCCAAGCAATCCGACTGTTATCGATTTATTAAACACAGCATTCATTCTTGGACCCCATCCATTTCTTCATGTTGGAATCCTACAATCAAACAAACGCGCACACACACACAGGAAGTAAACAAGAAGCTCACTCTTCCCTTTGGAGAGGGCTGCAACATATACACACTTGCTTCATAGACTCGAGAGTAACGAAATAGTATGGGACAATGTAGATTCCTTCACGAGAAGTTGAGGCGAGAGGTGTAGGTGGCCTTGGGAGTCCAGTTCCTGGGGATCACATCTCTCGCCGAGAGGGTCTTTCGAGTGGTCAATGTGGTGAGCTTTACTGAGAAAGGCCCCTGCAGAGGCCCCCCAATGATGCACCAACTTGCCCCCCACACATGCTTCATCTCTTGCCACACCACAGAATTTGCCTGTCAGATTTGCTAGTTGTTAAACTCAATATTGTAAGTTGAGTTCTTCGACTTTTCGAATTAAATGACCACTCAATCAAACCACTAGATCATTAGAATAAAGAAGCTTGATTTGTACTGTATCAAGAGAACCTTAAGTGAGTTTTTGTTAGTTGTTAAACTCAATATTATAAGTTGAGTTCTTCAACTTTTCCAATTAAATGGCCACTCAATCAAACAACTAGATTCTTAATTTGGTCTTGAACAAAGACTTGAAAGAGAAAAAAAGATCAAATTCGGAAGAAAAGTGTTTAGTCTAAAAGGGAGAAGAATAAAGAAGCTTGATTTGTACTGTATCAAAAGAACCTTAAGTAAAATGCCAAGTGAAGAGATCTGATGTGGTCCGAACTATGATCATTTGAGAAGGAAAAGATTGCTTGAAGAACAGAGTATGATGAATTTGCAGAATTGTCATTGATGAATCATCAAGAACAAAGCATAGAAAGTGGTGTAAAAGTAGAATCTTTGAGAAGGGGGAAAATTTACTTGTTTAATGTGCATGGATCCGATGTCTCCATCAGCATCCTCAAACTCCACGAGAAGAGATAGCCAAAAGTGCGTGGAACCTTCATTCACACGGAATGCGATGTTCTTCCCAGGGTATTTGCACGGAGTCCTGTTAAAATGTTTAGCGAATTTAAGAATCGTAGCATTTCTCCAAGGAAAAGGGGGAATTTCTTACCTTCGGAAGACGACAGGGATCTCGCCGCGGTTGCGGAGCTGACCGGCCCCGCCGGAGACGGCCATGCGGCCGAAGGCAGCGCCGCTGAGGTCGAAGTGGGTGCGGCCGAAGGCGCAATACCCGCCGGGGCACTCGTCGGTGACGATAATGGTGGAGGGGCGGCGGGAGCAGATGGCGGCGTCCAGGCAGCGCACCTTGTAGCAGACGCCGCACCCCTCGCCGCCCTTGAACAGCACCGGACTCACCGCCCCCACCCGCGCCCGCAGCGGCCGCACGTCCACCAGCGTCCCGTACCCGCACGCCCCGCCTGCGTCAATCACAACCCTAATTTTTATCATTAATAAATTTCACTTTGGCCCTTTTAAAATATCATTTTACAATTTTAAACCCTCATTTTTACATCGCAACGGCTACAAGTCTACACTCGGTAGACGACGAGCCCTGTCCGTCGGATCGAGATCCGACGGGCAGCAGAGGGAATTCCCCTTGTCAGCAATGGCGTCCGGCGACTTCGCCAGGGCACGAATTTTATGCAATGTTGGCCGAGGGAAGGATGTGGGCTCACCGTCGCTGCCGTCGCCTTCGGCGCTGCCGTACCAGGTGGCGGTTGCGGGGAGCCAGTGCGGGTCGAATGCAGCACCGCCGTCGAGGAGGCGGAGCAAACTCAACGACGCGAGCACCACGACGGAGTAGAAGAAGGAAAGAGCAGCCATCTCGTCCGGTGGCTGCTCCCCGTTCTCCCTCTTATATATATATAGACGAAGCAACAGCGCGAGGAGCAATATCACAATTAAGTGATGAAGATGGGGCAAATTGAAATTTTCCGAATAGTTAATCTCATTATTGTAGCGCGCAGCTTTCAGTTCCTCGTGTCATCCATGTGCGTTCATTGGAGGGTAAATTACTGGAATGCCCTTGTTCGGTTGCTTGTGCCGACACTCTCTCTCTCCCTTCCTCGAGCGGTTGGCTGCGTCGACCGTTGGCGGGCGAACCGGAATTATTGGGCCGGGTTGGTTGAGCGGTCGATTTCTGGCGATCTTTTTTGGCAGTGGAAACACAGTTGGATCTTGAGGGTGGACCCAACCAAAAAATTATATTCAGCACATGGAATTAAAATATATTTCTAATTTTAACTTATCTGGTTAAATATTAAAATAAAATCATTCAATACTATTTCATTTATTAATGGCAACCAGACGTAACGGTTCCGGTTTGTAACGGACGAATCAGTCCGAGCACATTGACATGTGACGCGATATGAAACCGAATCAGATTCTCACCGGAGGGCATTTTTGGCATTGAGAGACTGCAACAGAACACGTGGAAACAGCAAGGAACGACACGTCCGTTATTTCAATAGACAATTTACTGAATCACTCCTGCAAATTTCAGTATTTCTCATTTAGCATGTCTAATTTTTATAATACTATATATGCATTTTGAAAATATTCTTCTTCTCTCTTTTACATTTTCAATCAATTTTATTTAAAATTAATTGATGAATCATTTTAAATTAAAATTAATATATTCCTAAAATTCTTCTTACTTATTTTATACTCACAAATGTAAATTCGATAATTTCTTCCACAAAATATCATGAGATTTTTTTATATTTTTATTTTATTCATTCAAAATTTCACTACTCTCAAATTATATCGAATTTAGATCCGAAAATATAAATATATTAAGAGGCTTATGGGATCACATTGATTTTAATTTTGAAATAATTCAGAATGCTTTAGATCAATTAGTCAATTTCATCCGAAATTGACTAATTAATTTATATTTTTAAAAATTTAAAAGTTTGATATTTTTTGAATCAGAAGTAATATTGGTTAATTAGTATTATTGTCCTACGTCGGGTATAAGCTTATGATAAATTTTATCAAATCTTTATAAATTTAAAAATTCATTGCTCTCGGTTTATATTATTAAATTTAGATAGATAAACATAAATACATTAAGAGATTTTAGGAGTATTTTAAATGATTCGATGTTCTTTATATCCATTTAATTTCGAACAAAAATGATTGATGGTGTGAAAGAAAGAGGAGGATATTTCGAGAATATGTTACCAGATTTAGATATTATAAAAATTAGATATGTACCTCTTGGATTAATATTAAGAGAGCGAAAGATGTATATTTATATTGAAAAGGAGCGACCGTGTCGTTGCCCGTCGCCCGTCGCCCGTCGCCCTTCCTTTAATTGTAAATTCTTGAGTCAACATTAATATTTTAAAATTTCGTATAATTCAGTTTAAATGAATTAAATTTGTAATCATAACAGAGCATTCAATTTACAATTTAAATTAATTCGTGAAAAATATTTTTCAAAATATAAATAATATTAAATAATTTATTCATTAAATGTAATTATAACTACATTTACAGAATGCTAGAAAATTTAAATCATTCTAATTCAATTGATAGCGAATGTAAAATATATTAGGAAAAATTTAAAAGGCTTGTTTAATTTTTAAGGTTATGAAAACACATTATTGTTTTATTTAAATGTTTTAATAAATATTTTACTAAAATTACAAATTCTTATAAATTTATATTTTTATGATTATTTTTATTTTTATAAAAATAATAATTTCATGGCTAGTATAGAGAGATTATTCTTTTATAGATTTAACTGAATTGGGATGTAATTATTGTTTTTGTTATGTTAAATATTTTACAAATTATTTTTTATAAGTTTAAATTTACATTTACATTTAATGGATGTGATTAATATTTTATAAGATTACTTTAAATTTATGGATATGATTAATTTTATTTTATAACATTGTAAAATTTCTACTAGTAAGATTGGGTTTTAGAAATTTTCAAACGAATAAAACCTGCCAAATAAATAATACATTTTATTAAGGAAAAAAATATAGATTTTATATTTAAATAAAAATAAAAATCTATGCTTCTTTTATCTCTAAAAATAGATTTTATTTTATCTTATTTTAGCTAAGAATAATAATTTCTTTGATAAATAATATATATAGAGAGTAATATTATCTTGGTGTCTCTTGTGTGCATCTTGTATGTATAAAAAAAAATTTGGTTTGAATTTTTTTTTAGCTTAGCATTATAACTTAATCTCTACCTCTTAAATGCAAAATCTTAAATGATTTATTTTGAAGTTAAAAAAAATAAATAAAAAATATAAAAAAACCAAAGTGAGCGTGATAACAATTGCCTATGCACCTAAAATTTGTGTAGGTTAAATTTATTTAGTTTGAGCACTATAACATAATCCCTAAATCTAAAGGTAAAATTTTAAATGATATATCCGAAATTAAAAAAATAAATAAAAAATACGGCTCACGTTGGGGTACGCTAATTTTTAAACCCTAAGGATAAAATCTTAAATAGCATATCCGGAGTTAAAAAAAGTTAAACAAAAAATAAAAGAAAATAAAAAAATCCTGCTTATGTTGGGGTGGGCACGACTGCGCACCCAAGGTGAGTAGGATAACAATTGTCTATATATATAGAATAATGTTATCCTGCTCATTTCTTGTGTGCATCTTCGTGTGCACCTAAATTTTTTTTCGATTTGATTTTTTTTTAGTTTGAACACTATAATTCAACTTCTAAATTTTAAAGACAAAATCTTAAACAACGTACCCTAGAGTAAAAATAAAAATATCTGACTCACATTGGGGTGCACATCCAAGGTGAGCAGGATAACAATTGTCTATACATATAAAGACAATTGTATTATTCTCTATATATATAACTAATTGTATTATTCTCTATATATCAATTAGTTAGCTTAGGAACCTTGAGTGACTAGAGAAGTTGTGATAATATGGTTTAATAATAGTTAAGTCTTATTTATAAATGTTTATGATCATTTTGGATACAAGATCTTACACCCAAAATAGTTACCTTTCTTTCAATCATACTCAAGGGTTCAAAGCAACAATAGGTTTATTTTCATCAATCGAAGATCTCATCTTTCGTTTTATAAAAGTTGTCTTAGAAATATCTTTTTTATTTAAGGCTTAGATTTTTCCCCCTTTTTATCGCGCATATTTACTCTATATTTTAGAGTTAAATTTAAGAATCTCACTTATAGCAAGCTCTAGAGGTGATATTTACTCTATCTTTCAAAGCTGCAAGGACGTATCTCTCTCTGTCTTTTTATATATATAATTTGGTATTCAATTCATGCGAATTGATTAACTTCGGAATAGATAGTCCGTTTTCACATTTCATTCATCAAATAAATCTAAAAAATATAGCGTTTCTTGATATGTCAATCCAATATCACTAGTAATTCAATCATTATAAATGTATCTTACATGAGAATTGATCCTAGTTACTTGGGAATGCACCCCTACCTCTTATCAATTACCATCACACTAAGTTCAGGGGCGTAAAAACTTATCTTATTATTATTTTGTTTTTTTATTTAATTCAAATATTTAGTTTTTCAAATCGATAATTTTAAAGGTGATCAATTTGATCTCATAATTTTTTTTTTGTTTATCATCATAGTAAATTTGGAAGTGCAAGTGATTCCTCGCCTAGCAACTAATATTTCAAAATTTTATCTTATTAATAAAAACTTTTTATAATATATCGTAAGTTAAGAATCAAAATATAAATATTCAGAAACTAATAAAGCGTCTCTATTTAAAGAGCAATGCTTCAAGGAGAGTAAGGTCTTAGAATTGCTCTTTTTGTCTTCTGTGTTTCCGCACGCATTCTTAATATTGCCTTGATTTGTAAGGCTATAGTATTGAATGGTGTATTTGGTGCAAGAATTTAGTGTCGTTTATTCACCCTCTTTTGGTCCGTCATTTCAATCTTACATCTTGTTTTGTTTTTTTTTAAACTGACATCAGATATTTATATCTTCTATCCAATTAATTTTGAAATAATTAATTTAATTTTATAATTTTTTTTTATCAATCACTAAAATAAATTATAGAAGTACATATGGAGATCCATTCTAATAATTAGCGTTCTCACATCAACTATCCATTAATTTTTTTTCCATAATATATCGCAATTGAATTTTGAATTTTATATGACTAATTTATTATTAAATAGCATAAACTCATGGAGTGCCGAGAATAATCAACGAACTTCTAACTTAGCTTTCACTAGCCTCATTCTTCATCACGAGGTCATCTTGATTATACGTCCCTTGGATATATTTGAGCCCTCAGTTGGTTCTACGTATTATCTTTTAGGGTTCATTTATATATTCGGTAAAAGATAAAATATATCATTTTGATGACTTTTTTTATGATTATTTTACAATATTAAAAAGAAATAAATTAAAAAATCGAAATAGACTATTATATAAGAGAATATATCTATTTTTTTTTTTTATCAAAATTCAATCTTTATTTAAATTTAATAAATTTTTTATACGATGATTATTAATTCGATCATGTCTTTTAAATTCACTTATACAGTTGTCTAGTCTTGTTGCAATTGATACTCCTCATTCAATAATCCCTCAAATATTTAATTATACCAATCGCTACATATCTTAAGCTATAGAGTTATCAATAATCCTGACTAGGCCAAATCTCCACATGCATCTTATTCAAATCCTGTATCACTTTATACACATATTAAAAGTAAATATCATTTTAAATTAAATTGTTAGTCTAAATATCAAAATTCACTATCAATTTGGGCATAATTGTACTAACAATAGATAAATACATAATTTATCTATCCTTAAGTTGTGAATCTACTATATTTAATAAATTGCACTTGGGAAGCAAAGGGGTTGAAAACCAAAAACATCACAATGGACAATTTTCAAGGATTTTTGTAGACATAACTAATTTCGGACTGCTCTAGAAAATCTAGAGAGAGCTTGCAAATCCATCTCATACGTACCCACACACAACTTAATGCATTTATCCAAGCAACATATGCTGGACAATCTTCCATAATAAAGATTATATATTGGAGATTACAGGAAGAGTTATTGAATTGAAATATATTCAACTTTCACCTTTAGACCTGTTGAGATACTTGAACTAATAATCTTAGATTTTCAAGTAGGAAGAAAGAATTACTTAAAAAGTCAGGCTACCTAGAAGACTTGGCCGAGCTGAGCTATTCGAGTCCAAGTTGAGTTGAGGCCGAGCAGAGTTGCTTGAGGCTGAGCAGAGCTATCCAAAATCGAGCTGAGTTGAGGCCGAGCAGAGCTGCCCGAGGTTGAGTTGAGTTGCTCGAGGTCGAGTTAAGCTATTTGAGTCTGAGCTGAGCTATTCGAATCCGAGTCGGTCGAGCGCTCTGGGTGGAAGCTATCCGAATCTGAGCTGAGCTGAGGCAGAGCAGAGTTGTCTGAGCCCGAGCTGAGCTATCCGAATTCGAGTTGAGTTGAGGCCGAGCAGAGTTGCTCGACGTCGAGCTGAGCTATCCTAGTCTGAGTTGAGATGAGACTGAGTAGAGCTACCTGAGGTTGAGCTATCCGAATCCGAATCGATCAAGCGCTTCGGTGGAAGCTGAGTCGAGTGTCGAGTTGAGTCGGCCGAGTGCTCCAAGTGGAAGCCGAGTTGAGTACTCCTCCTGAGTTCGAAAGGAAGATGTTGAGCCCTGCGTATGACACGGTTTCCTTAAAATAGATTTGCCCCACTTCTGGCGGTGCTTTGAAATTATTGTGGGTCATCTGTTTGCCAGGATATGACTGATTGTAATTACCACCAAACACTGATGGACGTGACAAATTGAATTCGTACCCAAATGCTAACACAGAAAATTTGTCGAGCGAAAATTGCATGGCAAAGGAAAAAGATTTGAGGAGGAACACAAGTGGACATAGTTTTTACTATTGCTTCTTCTTTTGTGCTCAAGATCTTGCTTCCTTATATATGAGCGCTTTCCCTTTGGATGCGTTAAATGATCAATTAAAGGCCATCGCCTGGATAGAAACGCCATCCGTTTCACCCATTTTGCCTCACACATTTTGCCTCGATCGGTCCACTTGGAAAATTTTGCCTCGACCGGTCCAACATTCGGCGCACGTAAGTCGTGCTCGTACACGAGTTAACATGGTTCAATGAAAATTCAGGCCTTGAATTTGCACCCCTGCGGACCCATGCGTGAGAGACAGTCTTTCCTCATGCATTTGCTCACAACTATCATGCTTGTAATACAATATAAATCAACAAAATTGTCTTGAAACTTTCAATGTGAAACTAAAGTCTTATTCACAATGGAGCATCTTTCCTCTCTACCTCTTTTCCATTCACTTATATTCAAAACATTACAATCTCGTAACACATTACAATCTCGTAACATCACAGTAATAATGCATTTATCCGAGTAAAATCTGAAACAGACACAAATGAAATAGAGAACAGAACATGAACCAGCTGACATACATAGGTGTCCAGTTGATTAGTAGATGATAGATTTAT
>JBBUKS010001205.1:0-13017 GCA_038050645.1 Hedychium gardnerianum | reverse complement strand
CTGTACCTTGGTAAAGAGAGCAGCCACCCAAGTCACCCAATGAGAGCCTTGTTCATTTATTGCACTTTAATCAGCCCCAAGTAAGTGCTTTGTCACCTCAGCTCGACCTGCCACTTTTCACCTGAGTTGTGGAGGAATGTGGGTGGCTGGTCGCCGGATAAGATGGTCGGAGTTGGCCTGGTTCGCCGGAAACGCCCCAAACAGCCAAAAAGGACAGATTCTATCGGAAATGAGTTGTTTGACAAAACCTCGCCTATTGGAGCAGTTACCTCACTAATTTACACTATAAAAACCTCAGGAAATGCAATCCATCTCCTGTGAAGTCCTCTAGACCAACTACCACAGCCCCTTGTTACCGGTGTGATGGAAGAAACCCACCTCTGACGAACTTGGAATCTGTCCGCAGAAAGATCGACCACCGGAGCACCAAGAAAACTTAGAGAGAAGTTGGAGCTTCTCTCACTAACCTCTCCCTCACTCACTTCCTCTATCCTCTTTCGGGAATGCTCTCCTTACTTGGATGATGGATGGATCGGAGAAATCCACCTCAAATCTTTGGAGATATCTCTGGAAATTGAGTATGGATGGAGCTAGTGTTCTCCCTAGAAGGAAAAAACAACCCACCCTTGAGAAAGGGGTAAACACCCCCTTTTATAGGCATGGGGCACGACCCATATTTTTCTGGAACACGGCTTGGTCTCGAGGCTGAGTTGAGTGGAGGCATGACCCAGGGTTGAGGATTCACTGATAGCAAGACATAGTCGTGTTTGGGACACACGGTCGTGCTTGAAGTTCTCCTAAGATTGACACACGACCGTGTCTGTGAGACACGATCATTCCTTGGCCTTCTTCACAAATATCACACGGCCATGTCTGGGAGACACGGTTGTGCCTTGAGATCCTATTATAACTGAGGCACGTCCGTGCTTGGGGGGCACGGCCTGTGCCTTGGTCGTGCTTGGGAGGCACAGGGCCTGGTTGCTCTACTTCCTGTTTTTCTCTCCATTAAAGTTTTGTTTTGCTCTGAAACGCATCATGTAAATGAAAACATGCAAAGAGCAGACCTCCGAATGATATGGAGTAAAAAGTATGATAACATTATAAAATGAGGTACGATAATGTAGATCATATCAATGAAATGTAAGAAGATGTGCAATATAAAGTGTCTAAAAATATATATAATCTACGCACATCAAAAATCATGGTCATGTCGAAAGACATGGTTGAGTGAAGACCCTTTGCAGTAATAGAAGAAACCAAGCCTAGGCCGTGCCTTTTGGCACGGATGTGTAGTGCAACAATTCGAGTATTAAAACCCTAAGGCACTATTCATGCTCCTCATTCACATAATCGTGCCTTCCCTTTTCTAACCCTTCTTATTCTCTCTTCTCCAAGAACACCCTTTCTCTCCTCCAAACCAAGATCTAGGCTCCTTCCTGTTGATCACTATCGCAAGTGCATGATTACGTTGTAAGTAATAAATAATATCTATCCCACAAGGACTAAGGATTGAGCACTAGTGAGTCTACACAATAAATTATCTAGATAATTGAGTTGGTTGTGGAAGCTTGTCAAATAGAGAAGGAGGGAGAGAGAGAGTGAGAGAGCGAGTGAGGTCCAAGATGAAAGAGGTTGATTATTGAGAGAAAAGATGGTCTGAGAAGGCGATCCTAGGACTTTGGTTGCTAGCACAACCTTAGGTGATTTTTTTCTCCAAGTTTGTGAGTTCGTGAAACGAACGGAACGTGTTCGTGTGGATATCAAAAGAGACGCGAACACTTGATCGTGCTGAGATCCAACAAGTACCAAAGTTGCTGCCGGGAGAACGTAGCTCACGCAACAAAGGTATAAACTCTCATATCCCTTAGTATACGGTTTTCTTCGCATGGATTTTCTGAAGGATCTTGATTTTATTTTGCTGCGCTTATGTTATTTTTGCGCTCAAGATCTTAACAGGTGTCATCGCCATTCACGGTGGTTGCGCCGGCTATGGTCTCAATCAATGAGGGGATAGCCCTCCTGAACGAAGATTCGCATGAGTCATGAGCGAGAGAGACGCCTCCTCATGACTGCAAAGGAAAGACGACTGCCTCCAATGAGGGAGGTGCTCAAAACATCCTTCTCTAGAAAAATCCTCGAACAAGAGTTGCCTAATCATTTTAGGCGGTCACCACTGAGAGAATACATGGGGTCGTGAGATCCGGAAGATCATTTGTGCTACTTCGAGAATGCTTCCTTGCTGCATCAATACACGGATGATGTTAAGTACCGAGTCTTCCTGACTACCTTGTTAGGCTCGGCCCAACGGTGGTTCAGTCGGCTCCCAGCCTCTTCCATTAGCTCCTTTGACGACTTCTTCGCCACTTTCCTGAGTAAGAGATATCAAAAGACACCTCTTAACCTGTTTACCATGTAGCAGAAGCCTCGAAAGACCCTCCGAGAGTACATCCAACGATTTAATCGAGTCATTTGGAATGTTCCATCAACCCCTTCAGAGATCTTAACTAGCGCTTTATCCTAAGATCTGGTAGATGAATTTTTTTCCAGATCTTTAGTGAAGAAACCTTCAGTGAATTATGAAAGATTATTGGAATGGGCGGAGAAGTATATACACTTAGAAGAAGCCCAATTTGCACGCAAGAGTGATGTCATCGTGACTCCTCGACTGGATAAGAAGTCTCTTCAGCCCCCACAACGGAACAAGGTCACCCAACAACTCCTCAACTACATCCCGGCTTGCAGAGAAGAACAGGTGGTGCAAGCCGTAGATTCGGTTCCCATGCCCGCGGAGGGGCCGAGCCAGCCGCCTTAAGAGGAGTCGGTTCATTTCTATACTATCATCGGTCAAACACTCATGAAACTCAGGAGTGTCGACAGCTGACTCAGGAGGTCAACCATCTCATAAAGGAACAACACCAAGGCAGGAGAACTTCACTCATTGCTATTCAATGTTCATCGATCAAGTACACTCAGCGTGACAACTCGGGAGATCGATTGAACGGGCGTACAGCCAATTCGGTCCCTAGACGGGAGCCAAATCCACCTCAACGCCGCTCCTTGTATCATCATAATGATCGTCGAGACGATCGTCAAGATCATCTCAGGACCCATCAAGGCACCATCAACATGATCCCGGGTAGCTCCACTGATGAAAACCCCAACCGTGCCAGGAAGACTCATGGACGAAGGTTAAAGAGCTACAGAGTGGGCACTGAGAGAGGTCAGGAGAATGACCCTCTCATAAAATTTGGGCCTCGAGACTTAGAGGGGGTTGTCACCCATACGACGATGCCTTAGTGATCCGCACCACTATAGCTAATTACAATGTGACTAGAGTGTTCGTGGACACGGGAAGCTCGGTTAATGTGTTGTACAAAGAAGCTTTTGATCGAATGCAGATTGACCGAAAGGAGCTATAGTCCATGTCAACCACCCTATTTGGATTTACAGGGCATGAGCTATAGCCGCTGAGACAGATCAACCTCCCTCTCTCGCTAAGCGAGGAGCCCATGAGACGGACTCGGAGAACTATCTTCAAAGTGGTCAATGCTCCATCTTCTAATAATGTCATCCTTGCAAGGCCGACTCAACTCATTCCGCATGGTGGTCTTCACCTTTCATCAGAAGCTGAAGTTCTCAGTCGCAGATCGAGTCAGTTCAGTTAGTGGAGATCAGAGTACCGCTCAAAAATGTTATGTAGAGATGGTTCAAACCGACCTCAAGTAGGTACGGAGAACTCATAGAGGGGAAGTACACTCCTTATAGGAAGTGCTCGTCCCTCAGCCGATTCATGAAAAGGAGGAAGATCAGATAATACGAGGCCAGCCTAACCATGTTACTCAAATAGCGATCGACTTAGCACTTGAGTTTAAGAAAAGACTAACTGTATGCCTTATCCAGAACGACGGCTTTGCCTTGTCGCCTCACGAAGTCACGGGGTGACTTCCACGATGATGGAGCATCACCTTAACATCCTACCAGAGTCTTGACCTTTTCGACAAAAGAAGCAGCATTTCGGACCTAAATAAGATAAAGTGATTCGCAACGAAATCACTAACTCCCTGGAGGCCGAACATATCCGTGGTGGTCTCCACCTTTCATCAGAAGTTGAAGTTTCCAGTCGTAGATCAAGTTGGTTCAGTTAATGGAGATCAAAGCACCGCTCGAAAATGTTACGTAGAGATGATTCAAACCGATCTTAGGAAGGTACGAAGAACTCATAGAGGGGAAGTACAATCCTTATAGGAAGTGCTCGTCCCTCAGCCGATTCATGAAAAGGAGGAAGCTTAGATAATACCAGGCCAGTCTGACCATGTTACTCAGATAGCGACCGACTTAGCACCTGAGTTTAAGAAAAAACTGACTGTTTGCCTTATCCAGAACAACGACAGCTTTGCCTCGTCGCCTCACGAAGTCATGGGGGTGACATCCACCGTGATGGAGCATCACCTTAACATCCTACCAGAGTCTCAACCTATTCGGCAAAAGAAGCGACATTTCGGACTTGAACAAGATAAAGTGATTCGTAGTGAAATCACCAACTCCCTGGAGGCTGGACATATCTGTGAGGTCCAATTCCTAACCTGATTGATTAATGTGGTCCTGTACCCAAGTCGGGAGGCAATTGACGAGTTTGCATCGACTTTCTCGATCTCAACAAAGTCTGCCCCAAAAACTGTTATCTACTTCCAGGATCGATCAATTAGTGGATTCGATCTCAGGGTGCAAGTTCATCTGCATGTTGGATGCGTATTATGGGTACCATTAGATCTCTTTGGTTGTGGAGGACCAAGAAAATGTTTGTTTCGTCACCTCTGATGAGACTTTCTGTTATAAGATTATGTTATTCGGATTAAAGAATGTCGGAGCTACTTGTCAACAATTTATGGATAGGGTCTTCAAATACTATATCAACCGCAATGTCGAGGTCTACGTGGAAGACATACTGATCAAGTCGGCCTGGGTCGAGAATTTGATCAGTGATGTCTAAGAGACGTGGAACACCTTACGAAGATATGACCTCAAGTTAAACCCAGACAAATGCTTATTCAGTGTTAAGAGTAATCACTTCCTCAACTACATTGTCATCGAGCGAGGAATAGAGGTCAACCTTGAGAAAGTCCAAGCCTTATAGAACATGGCTTCCTCGAGAAATACCAAGGAGGTCCAAAGGCTTGTCGGGCGAATCACCGCGCTGTCACGGTTCATCTCTTAGTCGACCGCAAAGAGTCTTCCATTCTTCAAGATACTACGCAAAGCGAGCAAGCTTTCGCTGACCTCAAGACATACTTGATAAACCTGCCCATTCTGTCCAAGACGGTAGCGGGAGAACCTTTGTGGCTATAATTGTCATCTTCCAAAGGAGCCCTCATCTCGATCCTGGTGCGACAGGAGGGTAATGTTCAGCAATCCATCTATTTCTCGAACCATTTGTTGAAGGACGTTGAGAACCGCTATACCACATTGGAGAAGCTTGCTTGGCACTAGTGCTAACCGCCCGTCAACTCCGACCTTACTTCCTCTCGCACCTCATCGTGGTACTCACCAATAGTACCTTGAGTCGAGTGTTGACTACTCCAAAGGCTTTCGAGCGCTTGATTAAGTGGACTACTGAACTTGACGAGTATAACATCTAGTACCAACCGAGGACGGTTATCAAAGCCCAAGCCTTGGCCGACTTTTTGGCTGAGACATCTAGCCCAAAACTGCAAAAGATCTAGAAGATCTTTGTAGATTGATTGACTACCAAGAAGGGAAGTGGAGTTGGGGTATTATTGTGCTCGCCCCGGGGAGATACTTTGTAACTGATGGTAAAACTCCATTTCAAAGTCTCAAACAATGAGGCAGAGTATGAAGCTTTGCTCGCCGACCTTCAGGAAGCTAGACATGTGTGAGCAACCTAAGTAATCATCCACTCAAACTCATAACTAGCAGCTCAACAGCTTGAAAGCACCTTCAAGATTCACAATGATCGGTTCAAACGCTACATTGAAGCATTCGAGAAATTGAAGGTCGACTTTCAGGAAGTCATCCTCCAAAATGTGTCTCGGGCAGAGAACCAAAAGACAGATGAGTTGGCCAAGATGGCTAGCGCCTTGGCCATTTGCGAGCTCGAAGAACCCATAGCTCAAGACCAATTGATTGCTGACATCAATCACATGCCTCACTTGAGTGACAAGGCCGATTAGAGGGCCTCCCTTTTCTCCTTCCTGAAGCATGAGACTATGCCCGATAACTCTGAGCAAGCTTGGACTCTCAAGAGACAGGCTATCCGTTTCACCTTGATGGAAGACACCTTGTACAAGCGTGCCTTCTCACGCCCCCTCCTCAAGTGTCTGAGTTCCGAGGACGACGGCTATGTCATGCGGGAAATCCACCAAGGCTCCTATGAGAATTACACCGGAGGTCAAACCTTGGCGTGGAAGGTCCTCCTGACCGGTTACTTCTGGCCTACCCTACAGGATGACACAACTCGATTGGTCGACACTTGTCTCAACTGCTAGAAGCACCATCCTTTGTCTCACCATCCCACAGAGCTGTTGAAGACCTCCATTGTATCTTTCCCCTTCAACTAGTGGGGAATGGACATCGTGGGTCCCTTTCCAACAAGGCTCAACTAGAATAAGTTCCTCCTAGTTGCAGTAGACTACTTCTCAAAGTGAGCGGAGGCCGAGCCACTAGCTCAGATCACAGAGGAGATCTTCCTCAAGTTCCTATGGAAAAATATAATATGCTGATACGACCTCCCTCACAAGCTGGCGCCGGACAATGACCGATAATTTCAAGGTCGCAAAATCAAGGAATGGTGCCAAAGTTTCGACATTCATCAAGTCTTTGCCTCAGTCTATTATCTTTAAAGCAACGATCAAGCGAAGGTTGTCAACCGAGAACTCATCTGAGGCCTGAAGACCAAGCTCGATCATGTCAAGGGCCGCTGGGTGGAAGAACTCCCAACATTCTATGGGCTTATCGAACGACTCCATGCGATAACACAGAGATGATTCCATTCCACTAAGTCTACGGTGGAGAAGAAGTCATCCCAGTTGAGATCGACCTTGAGTCATCCCGGATCAACGCATACGGAGACATCAGGGAGAACTAAGATAAGAGGCTCCTCAAACTGGACCTCGTCACTGAGACCTGGGAGAAACAATTATGCGGCTCAAATCCTACCGACAACGCATGTGTCAGGCCTACAACAAACACGTCATCCCTCATTTCTTCCAAGTCAAAGATTTCATCTGGAAGAAGGTGGAGCCTATTAGGACGGACCTTATTGAGTCACTCACCGACTCGACTATGAGTCTTATTAATTAGATGACTCCCAAGGAAAAGAACCCAAGCGACCTTGGAATGCAATACATCTAAGGTCTTATCGTGTCTAATAATCCAAGTACTCCTGTTCTGTGTTTTTCCCCCCCTTTTTTATCATTCATCCTTATAAATATTCACGATCTATCAAATAAAATCGCAATCTTTTGCTTTCCTCTCTCTCCTTGCACAGTAGCCTTACGACATGCACGGAACTCCTAGCCCTGAACTAGCATCTTAGCCTTATAACAGGCCCGAAACTTCCAGCCTCATGCTAGCAACTCAGCCTTACAACATGCTCGAAACTCCTAGCCTCGCGCTTGCGACATAGCCTTACTATAGCCCGGAACTCCTAGCCCCGCATTAGCGAGGTAGCCTTATGACAGGCCGGAACTCCTAGCCCCGCGCTATCGACGTAGCCTTACGACAGGCTCGAAACTCCTAGCCCCGCGCTAGCGACATATCCTTACGACAGGCTCGGAACTCCTAGCCCCGAGCCAACGATTTAGCCATACGACAAGCCCGGAACTACTAGCCCTGGGCTAGCGACATAGCCTTATAACAGACTCGGAACTCCTATCCTCATGTTAGAGACTTGGTCTTACGACATACCCAGATTCCTAACCCTAAGCTAGTGACTTTGCCTTATGATAGACATTGACTCCTAGCCTCGAGCTAGCGACTCAGACTTACGATATACACGGATTCCTAGCCCTGAGTTAGCGACTTTGCCTTACAACAAGCACAAACTCCTAGCCAGGAGTCAGGGGTACTTCGCCCTATGATAAGCTTGACGTTTCTTTATCAGCAACCCTCAGCCTGGTCACTCACTGCTCAACACTTCTTGATGCAAATATGTCAAGGAAAAGTGATTGAGCTGCTCGGCCAAGCCCTCATCTGTTCCTCAGGCTCTCTCGGAGGGGTCGTTGCCTTAGTCGCTACCTCACTCGTATATCACTCGAAAACACATCAAAGGCATACATTCAACACACAAACAAGACATGTCTGGAAAAATACTTCTATTTCACTTCCAAGTTTTCAAATTCAAGGAGGCGACACAAGGATAGCTAAAACAAGGAATTAGAGTTGGAGTCAGCGTTAGAGGCATGAAGCGTAATTAGTCAGGCAGATCTTCCCAGACCTTCTTCAGGTCTAGGAATGCCAAGTCGCTCCCATGGGAGATGAGCCCTAAATGAAGGAATTGACGGATGGCGCCTTCGAACTCATGTTGGAGTATTTTAAAATACTCGTCCTCTTCCCAAGTAGGTTGTAGAATTTCTCAAAGGCCATAAAAGCCTTCTTCCGGTCCTCCCAGCGACCTTCTTCACCCGCCCAATAGTCAGTCAATTCAGCCTTGGTGGTCTCCAACTTAGAGATTATCTTCGCTTCTTTCCCCTTCTCTTCAGCCAGCTGCAGTTCCAACATTTCCTTTCCCGAAGTTTCTACGCGGAGGTCAAACTGAAGTTGCAATTGCTGACCCTCCAAAGCGGTCAACTTCACCTCTTACACGGCTAGTTCATGCTGGGCTCGGAGTAGCTCTTCTTGGGCCTTTTTGGTCGACTCTTGAGAAGCTTGCACAGTGGCTTGGGCATGTGCTAGCTCACGCTCCAACTCGTGAGCCCTGTCAAAGTGCGTCTTGGTCCTTTTGCGCCACTTCTCCATTTTAGCCTCGGCCTTCTCCATCGCCAATTGAACAACTACCTCCTCGACCTTAGCTTTGTCTACTCAACCATAGCTTTGTCTGTCGCTTGTCGAGTCTCCCCAACCTCGTGTCTCGACGGGGCCGACTGAGTTTGCTGGCCTTCTATCTTGGCTATTCGCGACTCCATTCTTCAGTGTTGTTTCACCAAATGGAGAAGGCGGATGTGTAGTCCCTTCTGCTCCATTTAAGACCGCACAACCAAAACTACAATTTATAAATTCTATGAACTTAGTATTAACAACAAGTCATACCTTCAAAATGGATCTGAACAAATTCTCGCTCAGCCCCAATATGCCTAAGTGTGACATGACATCCACCTCGTAAACTCAGAGTCACTCGGTTGGTGAGGGACTACACCCTATTGACCTTTTCTCTCCCTGAGGAGCTTTGGGCGAAGGGGAAAAACTAGAGCTCGGTTGCGTTTGTCTGGATACCTAAGTAGTGACTTTACTAGTAGCAGAGGAGGCCACCAAGGCCTTCGACGCCCTGACTTCTTCCCCAGTAGTCGCCTCAAGAGGACAACTCCTTATTGGTTGGGGAGCTAAAACACTCTCCGCTAGAGGCTGGGCCGACTTACGTCGTTTGGAAGATTCAAACCAACTCGAGCTCAGAGTCAATTGAACTGGACTGGGAGATGGTGGTTGCCTGGGCACTCGCTCCCTCTACCGAGGTCGAACCTCAGCTCTGACCTCGACCTCGAGCTTGATCACCTCGGGAGACTCTCCCAATTCGATGACGGTGGCATGTGTCTCTGTGACAACAGGGGTTGACACGATAGAGGCAGGGACCTCGGTCTCAACCACAACCATAGAAGGCTCGACCACGATCGCAGAGGACTCGGCCGCCATAGAGGGACGAGTCAACGATAGTTCTAATGATCCCTCAACAGCATACTCTGAGGCCCATAGGCCTTCTACCGATGTCAAATCCCATTTCAGGGTCTTGTTGACTGAGGCATTCAATGAGACTCGATTTGCAAGGAGAAGAAGAGTTAGTCAGTGATAGGGGAATTTAACAAAAACAATGCCTTACTCAGTCAATCTTCCAACACGACTACATTCAGGCTTAGTCCGGCTTGATAGAGTAATGCTTCATTCTCCACCAGCATATTAACAATGAATTTTAGGCGCGCCAAGATCTCAGTCCAAGCGGCAATTGAGTTAGTAGATCGATGTGTCAGGCAGTCGTCCAGGTGTACGACTGAGGTGGCTTTATAATGAAAAGCGACCCTTCCATCCCTTGCGCGAAGTTGGGTACTCGACGAGGAAGTTACACCCCAACCTCACCGCGAAGTAGATGATTTCGGGCTCTCCTCGCTTGGTATAAAAGAAATAGTGGAAGATAATAGGGTCGAGTGAGACTTGGTACAACCGAAGAATAATGATTGCAACACAGATTAGAAGAAGAGCATTCGGGGCGAATTGTGACAAAGAGACCTAAAAATAGGTGGCAAGATCCTAGAGGAAAGGAAGGGATGAGAAACCTAAGGTCACTCGTTAATTGATCATGAAAGAAGAATATGTAACCTGGTTGTGACTCATGTGGTCGATGTTCCGATACCAGATCATGATCTTGTGATTAGAAGGGATCCCGAACTGTAGTCAGAGATGCAATTTTCGATGTCTCGTATATATAAACTGTTGGACCTCATATCAGAGATCAGACGATTCGTCTGCGGCCATGGGTTCGGAAGGAAGAACAAAGACGTGTTAAAAGGTCGGCGACAGAAGAAGAAGTAACGACAAACTTACCGCATCGCCGAAAGCTTAAAGAAGGCGAGGACGAAGACACTGGAGTACGCAGAAGTGAATGAAAGCAGCGTTGCTTTTCGATAAACTAATATACATGGGTAGACGCACGGTAGGATTATCGCATTGTTCTGTCGAGATGTTGGATGACTAGAAAAGAACAGAGAGATCTCGTCATCATCGTCAGATCGCACTGCCGAACTATCAAATTGCGACAATCTCTCCCATTAAAGCACAGTAGTGGTGAGCTGTGAGGTGACTCCTTGGTTGTCATGATGGTTCAAACACAATCGTCAGATGCATAGATCGAATAAGGAGCAATGCGACACCACCGCCAAATCTAGGGTTGCATCAACAATGACATTGCCACACGCCTTCACAATTAATGTGACAAGGTGTTTTCACGGTCGGTACAATGCGCCAATCATAAGGGTGATACGCAATCTTGCGTATTGCGTTCATTAAATTGACACCTTATCATCCCAACAACCAAGACTCGACCAACTATCCCAACAAAACGTTGACACCTCAGCTCAGCGTTCTGAATAGTAAGCTTGGTATGCAGACAACAACTCAGCACAGTTCAGTTAGTCAAATTACACCTCCTTCAACTAAATTTGTTAGGAATGTTTGTGATATAATGGAAACCTGCCGCCCCCATGTGTCCAATGGGGTTAAAAATCGTGCTAAGCTGTCAGTCAAAGTCAAGACGGGTCAGACGTGACCCAAAGAGAATTGAACTCGACCGATGACTTAACTATTCATGATATTTGACCGGAACAATTTCAAAACTCGTCAATCTAAAGAATTAATTTATTTTGTCTACTATTTATCATCACAATAAAATTCCACTGAATTGACATAAGAGCACATGTTATTACTAGAAATACAAATTAATTGTTATAAAGTACTTGGTGATAAGTTAACTTATCCTCTTGGGTTCATAATAGAGTTTTTTATGTATAATTTATTTAAACATGTTGTAAGAAAATATACTATCAAGCATGCCTAATTAATTAATTTAAATATTAATTTAATTTTGAGTTGGACTATATGTTATTTTAGTGAAGGGAAGTTTGGCGTAACGATACAATTATTATCATGTAACCTAAATGTTACACATTTGAATTGTGAAAATAACCTTTTAAGATCGTGTATAATAAATCTTTACTCTAAATTTTATATTGATGGGAGTTTCATATATTAGTCCGTCTGCATCATCAATTTTGGTACCAATAATCTTGATGTAGATGTGATCCTCATTGCATCATTTGATAAAAATGATTTTTTATTCACAGGAAGAGACGACCTAAAAGGAATAAAATAAAATAAGACTTAATTTCAATTGCAATTATTCCAAAACTGATGATATGTAGAGCTGTAGACCGATCCATAATAGGATGTCGATCATTTGGTGAGACGGGGCGGAGCGGGACGAGTCGACCCGTCATCTTAGCGGATCAAGAAATTTTTAACTCAACCTAACCCAAGACGAATTATGGGTTAGACGAGCCAACCCACGGGTCTATCAAAAAATATATATATATATATATATATTAAAAAAATTAAAAATTTTAAGTTTAGATTACGAATTAGGTGAATTGGATCATACTTTAAAAAGAAAGAATACTCTCATCAATTTTCATATATCTTAATTAATGTGGTTGTATTTCATAAACATGTTTAGATGCATCATAGCACACTCAATATTTGTGATAGACTTTGCACTATTATGCTATCAAATTTTTAACTTATTTTTTTATTATAATATATGTTTATTTTAGTAGATATGCTCTAAGATAAATATTGATGATTATTTTTTCAGCTGAACTATACAATATTCTTGATATTAGATGTCATATCATAAATTAATGAAGCTCACTAACTTATTGAATTTTTACTTTAATTTTATTTTTTTTTAAAAAAAAAAATCCTCAACTTATGGGCCAATCCACACGAGTCGAAGACCTAGGTGAATCGATCCATATTGACCTATTTTTAAATGATTTGATAAAATTTTAATTTAATTCATTTAATTATTTGACGAAATGGATAATTCAATAAATTTAATCAAAATTAACGATTCTAATTATATCTCCAAAGAAGACAATGAAAAATCACGCTCCTTAGATTAAAAGGCAAAAATGAAGATGACTCCCCACATTAATTAATGGAATTGGTCGAGGAGCCACTCCTTTTGTTAAAAAAATACCTTAATATAGTTTTTATATAAAAATATCTTTATTCTAACATTGT
>JBBUKS010001194.1:0-13017 GCA_038050645.1 Hedychium gardnerianum | reverse complement strand
CCTTTATTAATACAAGAATATGATACAATGAGTCCTTTCGTCAACCATCACATGATTGACTCTAGGGCTTCTACTAATAGATTTGGGTCTTCAGTAGGTCCTCCCTCTTATTGGTTTTGTTGAACCATAGATATTACAGAGTTTGATCACAAAATTGTTGACCTCAATAGAAGATCTTATAATGCTAGACCTTAGGCCCCTTGCATGAGGTGTTGCATAATCTTTCGGCTGTTTGTTTGTCATAGTGAACTAAATTTGCTCTTCTTCTAACATTCTTTGTAGATTTCTTCTTTTTCTGAACATTTTGTTAATATCAGGATCAATAGGCAAAAGATCTTATGCAATATTAGCTCTTCGCATACAAATGAATAAATCCAATTCTCTTTCAAGTTAAGTTTCAAAACAAAATTATTTGCGCAAAAGTAAATGCAGAATTGAAGAAAGCAAAGTAAATTATAAAGTTATTCACAATACAAGAAAATACAGAATTTTATTAACAAAAAGAAAATATGTCTAGAGTAATTAAATTGCTTATCACTAATGTTAATAGAAAATAGTCCTCGATAATGACACCAAAAACTTGTTATCTCACCGCAAGTGCACGGTAAAGTCGTCAAAAATAAAAAGTATCGATCCTCAGAGACTATTGACTAAGTACTAATGAGTCCACAAAATAAGTTATCTAAACAATTGAAGTCATTGTTAAATCTTGTGAACTAGAAGTTGAAAGAGAGAGAGTGTGAGAGAGAGAGGTCCAGTGAGAGTGAATGGTCACTAAGAGAGAAAATGACTTGAGAAGGTGATCCTAGGATTTTGATTTCATTATAATGCTACTTGACATACTATGGATTGTTCATTCCCTTCCCCTCTATGTTTACTACTCGTGGGGATTCTAACCAAATTACTAGTAGAAATCCGTGGAAGTTACACCAGAGTGTTTGCATCATTGTTCATTCAATGTTATTAAGTAGAAGAGGTAACATAAAAAGTATGGTTAAAGGATTATTCTCTGTCACTAAGGGCTCCCCGGTCATACAATCTAGATTACACAAGTCACTTCCTAACATTAAATTGATGTAAACTCATTAAACACTAATTAGTTAATCCATTGAGGAGAATTGGTCTCCATTTCAAGACGATGACTCTAGAAAGTCTAGTTAAAGGATTACTCTCTATCACTAAGGGCTCCCCGATTATACAATCTAAAGTCTCTCCTATACATGGTGATCAATCTTTCACATCTATGTGCATAAACTTCACACACACATTCATTTAAACACAAACAAGATACAACACGTATAGAACAAATCATTGAACAAGAAAATTGGCAAATTCATAATTTATACATCAATATCACATCAAAACTACTCCCTACATCCTAAAATCTAGGGTATCTACTTCATAGCAAGGAGGAAACAAATCAAAGACAATAAATGAAGCATTCTTATAATCCAATGAGAATGGAGAAGAAGGAATGTTTATTGAGGTGTTGTTGTCGTCTTCGGAATGAAATCCAAGTTTTGGAGGTGGACGAATCATTGAAATCGGCTTGGAAATGGACCTCATAGGTTCCCTCGAAGGGAAAATCTCTCCTTCCTTGAAAAGGGGATCTCAAACTCCTTTTATAGATTACTCACACGACCACGGGACCATGCCACACAGCCATCCTATGAGGCAAATGACACGGTCATTTACTCACACGGGACCATGCCACACAGCCATCCTATGAGGCAAATGACACGGTCATTTATGCCACACATTCATTTACTCACACGACCGTGCCATGAGAAGCTCTAGGAAAATGACACGGTCGTGCCAGGGCACGGCCTGGCCATGGAAAATAGACTGAAAGCAGACACGGTCGTGGGTGTTGCTGGATTTCCTGAGTGACACGGTTGGGAGAGACATGGTCATGCCCTTTGGCACAACCTGGCCATGGGAGATGCTAGATTTTTCGAGGAGAGCTATTGGGTAGGCACAACCGTGCCTTTTGACACGACCTGGCCGTGGGAGTTGTTGGAGTTGCTGAGGAGATCTTCTGAAGAGGCACGGTCGTGTCGTTGGGGTTGCTGAAAGTTGGCTTAGGTCTCTTGAAAGACACGATTGTGCCTATGAGGCACGGCCACGTCAAGGCAAAATAAAGGCACGACTGTGTCCTGAAGAGACACGACCATATTTGCTTGATTTCTCCCCAATGTTGCTCCAATGTTTATTTTAGTTTAAAATTACATTCTGTCAATTAAAATATGAAGAGAGCAGATCTCCGAACCGAAGGAATAAAAATATGACAATATAATAAAATATTATGTGATAATATAAATTATACTCAATAAAATATAAATAAATGTACAATAAATAATATTTAAAAATATATATAATATATGTATATTATTTAAAAAATAATGAAGTTCTTTTTAATTTAGACATTAGACATGGAAAGATGTGATTGTGACATTTCGAAAGTTACCGGTGTATGAAAAATAACCATTGTAGTCCTTAAATTCATCGTTGACACATTCCTAAAATCTAATTCTCTTTGTTGTGGTATACAGTGTTGGATTTGTCTCATCAATTTAATTTAAATATTGATATGTAATGGTGATTATAAAATAAAATAATATAATATAATAAATTAAATGAGATGTAAGGGAATATAATATGCTAACAATTAATGCAAGTAGAGTAATTAAATTGATAATGATATTATTTTTGATGAATGATGATGAAATAAAATAGAAAATATTTTATTTGATGGATGATAATTAAATTAAATGGGAAAATATTTTTTGATGCATGGTGATTAAACTAAAAGGAAAATATTTTTTGTGAATGATGTTTAAGTTAAATTGGAAAAATACGATGATATTTTGATTTTATGAATAGAATGCTAATGTGTATGAATTTTAGAGAAAAGACAAATTAAATGCAAACAATTTAAAATTACTAACTAAATAAATAAAATTCAATTTATAAAGAGAAATTGAGTTTATATCAAGATAACGTGAGATTCATTGATGTTGAAGTTGCTCAAGTTTTGAACTTGACCAATACATGAAAATGTTTTTTATTGAATATAGAAAAGATAAATATTTTCTTGTAAACTAAAATATAAAATAACAATTAAATCTTTTTAAAAATCCTATTGGCTCTTGATTGTGTTAGCGTGTTGTTGGCAATATGAGGAAGCCGATGCACAAATTGAAGAAGTCGAAGCACATAGTTGTCGCCGTTATGATGAGCTTGTGATAATGCCTTAGAGGAACCATGCAACTGAAATTAACTAGGCGGAGGAGACAAAATTTTCTTGTTGTTGCCATAAGTGTGTTGGTGCAAGGAGCATTATATTAAACTTATGCTTTGATATATAATAAATTTAAAATTAGGTTATTTGTAGATTTAATGTATGTATCAAATGTGAAAGTACAGGTAATTTGATAAAAGAAGTTTTGATAGGTCAGATAACTGGAGCATAAAAATTGTTGTCGTTCCGATGACCTTGCAATGATGATACCTTGGAGGGACCATGCAACTGAAATCAACAAGCAGAGAAGACAAAATTTTCATATTGTTGCCATAAGTTTGTTGGTGTAGGGAGCATCATATCGAACTATTATATTTGAAAGATGTCTTAAAACTATATTTGTACTTATTTATTAGATAAATAAAGATTCATTATTTGAGTGTATATATTTTATATATATGATTAAATCTTAAACTCACTTACTAAATATCCGTAATATGATTCATAGCATTAGAGAACATGTGATTGGATCACAACTAGTGAACATCTCTACGTGTGTAATTATGAATGTATTGGAATCTTTCCTAGTCGATAAATTGATGTGTTCGGACATCATCGATTCTGTAAGACTAGCACAGGTTATACTCTTTGGTCTAACCAAGCAGCTGTTTCTCACTAGCTGAAGATATTAGGATATCGAGAGTTAAACGTGAATGCTAATTATGATAACTAGTTCATCGAAGTGACCTGCTGTAAGTCTTCATATGATTCTCTACATATATAGATATATCAATGAAGCTCTTACTGTAACTCAAGTGCAAGTTTCCTTCGACTTGAGGTATTCAAGTCACCTTGGTTATGGAGACTCATACTTTGACATCCTAAGTAAGCATCTCCTTGGAGGTGTGACCCCGGGATGCTTGGGTATAAGTCAAAGTGTCCAAAGGTGTTTGGATAGCCCACAGAAGATTCACTGCTCCTTGAGAGGAGATGTATATCCTATGGTCGCTTGTCAAGATTATTACTCAAAATGTTTGGTTAAAGCATCACGCGTTAAAAGTATTGTACTCTTGGACACATGTACGAGTATTTTAAATTCACAGGACGAGTAAATATTACTTAGGCTAGGTGTGACGTAGTCAGTCTAGTGGGGACTGACACATAGACCATGTCTTGAACCAAGTGGATATAAGACAAGTGAAAGGAACGAAGCATGACTCACTATAGTTGTTGAAGGGTTCAAGAACCGTTCTAGAATCAATTGTGATTTTTGGTTAATTAGGAATCATGATGTACTACTAGGTGTCACTCATGATCGTTCTATAATTAATAGTTAATTATAGACAGTCAATATAAATTACGAACTTATAAGGTCACATACACTACGAGTTTATCCAAGAGACATGAAACGAGTTTGAGAATTGGATTCTCAAATCGAGAGAGATTAAGTTTGATTGGACGGCAAATATGAAAAGATATATATCGAAACAGAAGCGCGGATGGACCACGTATTTTGAAAATAAGTTAAACTTTCTTTAGTTTAATTATAAATCAAATTGATTTGATTTTAATTAAATGAGGTTTGGTCATTGAACCAAGTGTGTTGGTTTTGAATCAAGAATAGTTTGATCTTGAACCAAATTTAAGGATAATTGTTTGAATTTTTGGGTTAATAAATATGTGTTTGGATTTGATTCAACTTCCATAAGAGAATCTATATATATATAGATATATGATTGAGAGAAAAAGAGAGTTTTTCAATTAAACCTAATAGGTTAGGGTTTTGGAAAAAAATTCTCTCCTCGCGTTTTCTTCTCTTCCACCGCCGCCTTGACAAAAAGTAAAAAGGGATTTTCTTTTTGTTGTCACCGCCGACCACACGAAGAAAAGGAATCTTGTGTCGTCGCCCATTGTCTCCACCGGCAGGAACTGTTCCGGCCAGCCACTCCACCGCTGGTAGCTGCTGCTCGCCGCCGAAACAATGGTTGCTCCAACGTGTTGCTGTGCTCGTTGATGCAACGAACAACTCCTCATGTTGCTGTGCTCCAACGCCAACGTGTTGAACAGCAAAACAACTCAGGTTGCTTGATGTTGATGACCAATAGGAACGTGAAGAGTGTCACGTTCAAAGCAACTCACGTTGCTATTCACCAAACCAATTCAGTTGTTGAATTGCTTTCGGTCAATCACGTTGCTTTGGTCAATCACGTTACTGTTCACCGATTCAATTGTTGAATTGCTTTGGTCATCACGCTGCTTTGGTCAATCAAGTTGCTGATCTTGCTGATCAAAAACGTGAACAGCAGCAAGTTGTCACCTAGCTGATCAAGCACGTTGGAACATGAACGTGAACCGCAACTCCTATCTAAGCAACTAACGTTCAGAACAGTGAGGTTCTAGCTTCCGAACGGCAACAAAAACTTCCAGTTGCAATTACCATCGGGTATAAATTGAATTGTGATCCCTCTTGAATCGCTACGTCTTCCACCTTCGGCTAGTATCGAAGTGGAGATACGACTCGTGATTTAGTGAAGTCACTTCGAAGATAACCCAACGTGGATACGAATAGAGACAACCCTCGTTAGGGTTGCTCGTTGATTCCAAAAGAGGCTGACATTGCGAGGCTAGCAAACACTCTCTACAAGGTTGAATAACGAACTCACAGGTATGACTAGATTAAATAGTTTTCGTAAAATTTTATATTACAATTATGTTTAGGACTGTTATATCATGCATGCGTATGATGTGTGTGTTATAATAATTTAGAATTATTAATTTTATTTTCCGCTACGCGTTTGCGAAACGTGTCCAACGCACGCATCGCGTTGGGCTCCTCAACATGTATACCCTTAAAAGCTTTATGTTGGATCGAAAGAGACAAGAGAGGGGGGGGGGGAGTAGAGTTGAGCGGAATAAAGAAAAACAATCACACAAAAATATAATCGTTTTTTACTTAGTTTGTAGTTCAGCGACTACTACTCTAAAGCTCACGATCCTTGATCACTTTCGAATGGGCAATATTCACTAAAGTTCTTTTCTCCGAAAACTTTTAGAGAAGAAGCAAACTTGTACAATAAAGAGGATGATAGTAACAATATTATTATCTCCTTAAATGAATGCAAAATAAACATATATCGACAACTAAGAGTAGAAATTGGGCGTAAGTTGTCGGCGAGCCTCTTAGCGTAACAATAAAGGAACTTGCACATTTTGAGCAGCAGGAGAAGAATAAGTTGAAGAGAATTGATTGAGATGCTAAGCCTCAGATCCCAAGGTTTCTTTTATAGGCCTCGATTAGTCAACTGAACCCTATCAGTCGACTGAACCCCATCTAGTCGACAGAACCTCAGGGGTTTCCTTTACTACAACAATTCGATCATATCCGTATCAACTTTCCAAATGAGGTTCGGTTGACTGATCTCCTTGTTTAGTCGATTGAATCCTGATTTCCTTCTTTGTAGTGATTCGAATCTTGCTATGCTTATCCACCTTGGTCAGTTGACTGAACCCCTCGATCAATGAAAATTTTATTTTTCTACAAAACAAAGTTAGCACAGTAATACAATAATAATGATCCTGCAAAACAGAGTTAGATAACATATAATATGTATGAATGAGTTTTGACAGTTGCGACTATCTGATCTCGACTTAGAAACCTCCGTTGGTTTCTTCAGTCGGATCATTGCCTAAGGTTGGTCCCAACTGGGATACGACCTCACTGTTCTTCCTTTTAGAAGAACCACCCCACTTCAGGTGTTTACCTCAACTTACTCGCCAAATATCTGGTCCTCTAAACCTGTTTGGATTTTCCTTGCTAAGTATTTGATTCTGACTCGATATTTGGTCTTCACTGACCTATCAAGTCCATCTTGCCAGGTGTTAGGTCCACTGATGTGAGCCAATCCGCAAGTGCATGGAGTGTCGTCAAGTAATAAAAAGATCGAATCCATAAGGAATGGTGGTCAAGTACTAATATACTAAGCCAATGTAATTTTCTAAACTAATCATGGGTTTGGTTTGTTCAAGAACAAAATATCAAGGAAAAAAAATAGAGAATTAAGAGAGAAGAGAGTGAGAATTTAGTTAGAGTAGGGAAAGAAGAGGAAGAGAGAGTGATCCGAGAGAGATTAGTGGGAAAAACAATTCTAGGATTTTGATTTCACCTAAATGATCATAAACACTGAATCTATATTTAGTTTCCTATTCTCAATGGTGATTTATATAGGTAGTCTATCTTATGTATCAAATGTAAACTTTTGAAACTACATCGTCATTTCTGTTCCAATTAATCATCTACTCTCAAAGAGACATAACTGAGGGATTACTTTCCTAAGGAGATCCCTGTCACATGATCCCACAACCCTTGAGATGTCTTCTCTTACTGCAAAGCGATGAATTAGAACTGATCGATTAAGATCTAAGATAATCTATTACTCCTCGTGGCATACTGAGCTACTTTCGTAAATGACTCTCCACGTCTCGGGGTTCTACGGGTCGGAGGATTGGGTTCTCCTTTCGGTCCTTCCCCAAATCCTCGTGGGATACGAATCTTGTGCTTTTGACATCAAGATTGTATTAAATCAGTAGATCCGAAACACAAATACTCATATCATTGAACAAGAATATTTAAAAGTCAATAGATTAAATAAGTAGTGTCTACAAAACAATAAGACTACTCCCTAATCCTAAAATCATGAGTCTACTACATGAAATCGGAGTTACAACCAAAAAATATCAGGAATACAAGTTGCAATCAAGATAATTCAGAAAGGAGAAAGAAAAACTTATTCTTGATGTAGTGACTTATCTCTGGTTGATCTCCGATCTAAATTCAGGGCGTTGAGTATCAAAAATTCTATTGAATCTTCTCTCCAAAGTCTTCTTGGGGCCCTTGGACGACACCCAATCGAGATCCCTTCTCAGATCTGAAATTTCCCCTTTTATAGTGAAGTTCCAGGTGCCCGACACGAGTCGTGCCTGCCGGCACAACCCCTCCTGTCGGACGTTGTTGTTGTTGGCAGGCGCCGGCATGAATCCCGCTCCCCCCCATGGCAGACATCTGAAGTTCTACAGTTTGGGCACGACTCGTGTCGGTGGTCACAACTCGTGCCGGTGGGCACAACTCGTGCCAGTGGGCACGGGCCCCCCGTGGCGCCCGCTGGAGTTGTTAGGAAATCGGGTACAATTTATGTGGCTGGCACGAGCCCCCCGTGGTGGGCGATGTAAACTCCGGAAATTCGGACAAGGCCTGTGCCGGCTGGCACGGGCTGCCCTTGGCAGCTATTAGAGAGGAATGAGGATGGAGCATGGGCATGCCGGCTGGCACGATCCCTCCGTGTCAGCCCCTGTAGACTTCAAGAACTGGGACACAGCCCGTGCCACATTTGCCACGGCCCGTGTCAGCTGGACTTCCTTGGAAAAGTTATTTCTAAATCTTGTTTTGACTCCATTTCACCCTCTATTAAGGAAAATACACAAGAGTAGCTCTCCGAACTAGAAAAATATCAAAATGAAGCATAAACAAGTGAAAACATGGAATAAACGTTGAATACATGGGATAAAATGTGTACTAAACTATGATAAAAATTCTATATGAAATACACACATCAAAATCTCCAGACCAAACCTTTGCTTGTCTTCAAGCAAACATCAATATCTAGAACACATGTGAATGATCATATCTTAAGCTCAATAAGTTCATCTAATCCTATCAAATAGTATTATCATAAAGCAAAGGTACTAGATTAGTTTCACTAAGCCTACAAGAAAGTCAAAGTACATAGTTTGCTCCTAGAGTTTTCAAGTTCTAATCTAAGTCAAGTTGTCATCCTATCGTGTTCCCAAGGTTTCTATTATTAGGCACTTACCTATCATATGCGAGGTTCGTTCTCTCTTCCCAACACAAAGTCTCAAAGGAGTACTCGGTTTCAAGAGAAATCTAATATTTATTTCCCCAATGACCTAACTCGATCTCAAAGGGATAACATATTAGTTTCCACTCATGACAATTATTTTGTGAGATCTCTTATTCATTTATTCTTCTATTTTATTCCTCTCTTTTTTCGCTAAGTGCTTATAATGTGCAACATTTGAGTCAAGAACTTTTTTTTTTAAAGTTTGAGATTAAATTTTTCCCAATAAGATGAAAAGAACTAAGGTTATCCAGTAACTAAAATATTAGGAGAAGGTCACCTATGGTTATCAAGATACTAGTCCGATAAGATGAATCATGACCAAGTCGTACTAAATCAACTTTTAGAAAGTAAAACATAAGTGAAGTGAAATATTCAAACTATCAAGTAGACAATTGGTGAAACATTATCAACTCAACAATGCTTTCATGATCTTACTAAAAGATAAAGAGAATATGAATTACCAAAAATTTCAAAGAGTGCATTCACACGGTATCATCAAAATATTGCTTAAAGGACAAGTCTATTCATGCATGCTTCAAGTTGACAACCAAAAAGAGTAAGCTGAATGAAAACAACCACTAAACTAAAAAACTACGACCAAGTTATTGAATACTAACCAACATCAATCAATCTAGATTAGGTGGTTCAAGAAATTCTGTTGCTTCAACCTCCTCAACCTGCATATCCGAAAAATACCTCTTAAATCTCTGACCATTCACTTTAAAAGTCCATGACGCTTTGCTCCAAATATCCATAGCTCCGTATGGATATACCTTCTGTACTTGGAAAGGTCTTGACCATCTTGATTTTAATTTTCAGGGGAAAAGCTTAAGTTTTGAATTAAATAACAACACTGAGTCACCTATGTTGAATTCTCCTCTCATAATATGCTTATCATGTCATATCTTAGTTCTTTCTTTATACGATTTAGCATGCTCATATGCGTCTCATCGGATTTCTTCCAATTCACTCAGTTGGAGTTTCCTTTTCTCCCCAGCTGACTTTTAGATCAAAATTTAGCTGCTTAATGGCCCAATAGACTCTATGCTCCAATTCCACCGGGAGGTAACAAGGCTTCCCATAGACTAATCGAAATGGTATCATTCCGATGGGAGTTTTATAAGCAGTCTGGTATGTCCACAGAGCGTCACCCAATTTAAGGGACTAATCTTTCTGAGATATTAACACTGTCTTCTCTAAAATACTCTTGATCTCCTTGGTCGATATTTCTACTTGTCCACTTGTTTGAGGATGATATGACGTGACTATCTTGTGATGAACTCCATACTTCTTGAGTAAATTTCTGAACTGTCTTTCAATAAAGTGAGATCCTCCATCGCTGATAACTGCTCGTGAGATTCCAAATCTAGGGAAAAGACCTTTTTGAACAAATTAATCACTGCCTTGGCATCACATGATGGAGATGCAATGACTTCTACCCACTTGGAAACATAATCAACAACTACCAAGATATATTTGTTCCCCGAATGTGGGGAAAGAGCCCATAAAATCGATCCCCAACAATCAAAAAGTTCAACTTTTAGGATGGAATTTAATGGCATTTCATGTCTTTTGGTAATGTTTCCTGTCCTTTGACAGCGATCGCATGTCATTACAAAATTCCTAGCATCCTTGAAGATATGAGGCCAATAGAATCCTAATTGTAGAACCTTTGTTGTAGTTTTTATTGCCCCAGGATGACCTCCATAAGCAGAAGAATGACAGTGATAAAGTATATCTTCAATCTCCTCATCTGGAACACATCTCCTATACATGTCATCTGCACATCTTTTATGCAAGAATGGTTCATCCCAAATAAAATATTTAGCATCAGCTAAAATTTCCTCCTTTGTTGATAAGTGTGCTCTAGGAGTAAGATCCTGCATGCTAAGAAATTTATTAGGTCTGCATACCAAGGTGCATCTGAACTTTTAACTGCTAAAAGTTGCTCATCAGGAAAAGAATCATTAATCGCTACACCATTACCCTTTTCATCAACATCATAACGGTTCAATCGAGAAAGATGATCAGCTACCAGATTTTCTAATCCTCTTTTATCCTTGATTTCCAGATCAAACTCTTGAAGAAATAATATCCATCGAATGAGTTGGGACTTTACATCCTTCTTGTTCAATAATTATCTGATTGCAGTATGATCTATGAAAACTATTACTTTTGAGCCCACCAAATATGACCTGAATTTGTCAAATGCAAATACCATGGCTAACAACTCCTTCTCTGTAGTGACATAGTTTACTTGAGCATCATCTAGAGTATTTCTTGTATAATGTATGACATATAACTTCCTATCTTTTCGTGCCCCAACACCACTCCAACTTCAAAATCACTAGCATCACATATAATTTCAAGAGGAAGATTCCAATATGGAGCTTGCATTATTGGGGCTATCACCAAGGCTTTCTTTATCCGGTGAAAAGTTTCCAAACATTCTAGGCCAAAATTAAAATCAACATCTTTCAAAAGTAGATTAGTCAAAGGTTTGGAGATTTTGGAAAAGTCTTTGATGAACCGACGGTAGAATCCAGCATGCCCAAGGAAACTTCTTACTCCCTTCACATTCATTGGAGGAGGCAACCTCTCAATGACTTCAAATTTTTCTTTATCAACTTCAATGTCCTTTTCAGAAATCATATGTCCCAAAACTATCCCTTCTCTGACCATAAAATGACACTTCTCCTATTTAAAACCAAATTGACATCTTCACACCTTTGCAAGACTTTAGAAAAATTTGCTAAACATGAATCGAAACTAGTGCCATAAACAGAGAAATTGTCTATAAAAAAACCTCTATTATGTTTTCAATAAAATCAGAGAAAATGACCATCATGCATCTTTGGAAAGTAGTCGGGGCCAAAGGGCATTCTCCTGTAAGCAAAGTACCATATGAAAAAGTGAATGTAGTCTTTTCTTGATCACTCTGGTGAATTGGAATTTGATAGAAACCAGAATATCCATCCAAATAGCAATAGTGTGAATGTTTGGCCAATTGCTCTAACATTAGATCAATGAAAGGTAAGGGAAAATGATTTTTTTCTTGTTTCTTTGTTTAGTTTTCTATAATCAATGGACATTTGCCATCCTGTAACTGTCCTCATGGGAATTAACTCGTTATTCTCATTCTTCACTACCGTCATTCCTCCCTTTTTCAAGACCACATGAACCGGCTCACCCATTCACTATTCGAAATTGGGTAGATCACTCTTGCATCCAATAATTTCAATACCTCCTTCCGGACTACCTCTTTCATATTTGCGTTTAACCATCTTTGATGTTCTACTGAAGATTTATAATCATTTTTGAGCAAAATCCTATGCATGCACAAAGACGGATTAATGCCCTTTTTATCTTCAATAATATATCCTAGGACTTTTCTATGCACTCTGAGTTTCCCAAGTAAATTTTGAGTTTCTGACTCATTCAAATTAGCATTTACAATTACTGAGTATGTGAAACTTGGTCTAAGAAATTCATACCTTTGATTTGGAGAGAGTTGCTTCAATTCAACAAAAGGATCTTTTTACCTTCGTTTCTCTATTTTGCTTTGGCTCAAAAATTTTAGAACTCTCTTCAACCATAAATAGATCCAAATTTTTGTCCATCACTGTGACAAATTAAGATATCCCTCATCTCCATATACTTCCTCATTCAATACCCCACTTTCTATTTCTTCTTGGACAATTCTATGTAACACTTCGATGTTGAAACAAGTGTTTGTAAGATTATGTTGGACCGGCTAGAAGGGGGTGAATAGCCCTGTAAATATAATTAGATCTTTCTTTTGCTTCTAGTTAAGCAAAGACACACACATTAGTTAGTTAAAAACAAATAACATAAAAGGAA
>JBBUKS010001184.1:0-13017 GCA_038050645.1 Hedychium gardnerianum | reverse complement strand
GTTATAACCTGGCTGCCCACAAGGCCATTCGTGGTAGAGCGTTTCTCATGCAGCCCGTAGCTAGATAACTACCTCCCGTCTTCCTACGTGGCTATACGTGGTAGGGAGTTTCTCATGCAGACATGGACCCTGATATTTCAGACTGCCCATGAGGTCATTCGTGGTAGAGCGTTACTCCCGTAGTCCACAGCTAACGAGTTAAGTGTCTTGATCATTTGTATATCCCGTGGTAGAGCACTGTCCCACATATGTTACTTATTGTTGTCAATTGTATTGGTACATGCGTGAGAGATGTTGTACTCATGTAGCTTATTGATCATACACGCATGTGAGATGTTGTACCCATATTGATTATTGATGGTACATGCGTGTGAGAGGTTGTACTCATGTTGATTATTACTGGCATTACTTATGATACTATGTGCAGCTGAGTAGGGTGCTTGTGTAGTAGAGGCATACACATGTCATTATTCGATGGTGAGTATATTCCTCCTTTGAGACTGTATACCTTTAAATCCTTGTACACTTTATTGTTCATGCACTATCTTTTTATATCCGTTGAGTATTTCTTTTATACTCACCAGCCTTGCTTTCTATTATTACTTCCAGGTTAGCAGGTATATGTTGATTGGATCGCTTGGAGGATTCTGTCTGTGTCGTCCCATTCACATCGAGCTTCGGTTTAATTCCGTTTCATTTCTGTTTGATTTGCTTCCGTATTTTGCTTATTGAATTTGTATTGTAATAAATGTTTTGTATTTGGACTTCTTGGATTTTTCGGTAATGTATTTGGAGTGTTAAGCCGAGTCAACTCGTAGTTGTGTTTTAGATTTCATGGTCTAGTAGACCATATATATTGCTTACTCTGTTTGTTTTTTATTATCTATACTGCGTAGTTGTGTTTTATTCTGAGTTTTGTGGACTCATATCATGTTATATCTGTGATTGTTACTAGGGGGTATCGTTCGTATCAAAGGGCAAGTGTACCTCCGGGATGTGACATAAATAATGAATTAATTATTCAAGATAATCTTAAAAATAATTTGAACAATTCAAATCCTCTTAAATTAAATAATTCAGAATTAAATAATAATCAAGATAAATCTAACAATTCAAATTCTAATCCTAAAAATTTAAATAACTCAAAATTAAATAATAAATTAATTATTAAAAAAAATCTTTAAAATAATTTGAATAATTCAATTCCTCTTAAATTAAATAATTCAGAAGTAAATAATAATCAAGATAAATCTAACAATTCAAACTCTAATCCTAAAAATTTAAATAACTCAGAATTAAATAATAAATTAATTATTAAGATAATTTTAAAAATAATTTGAATAATTTAAATCCTATTAAATTAAATAATAATTAAGATAAATCTAACAATTCTAATTCTAATTTTAAAAATTTTAATAACTCGAAACTAAATAATGAATTAATTATTCAAGATAATTTTAAAAATAATTTGATCAATTCCAATCTTAAAAATTTAAATGCTAAAAATTCAAAATTCAAAATTAAAAATTCAGAACATAAAACTTCAAATTATAACAAGATAAATTCTCATCTTAATAATAATTTTAAAAAGTCAAACAATAATTATTCAAATAAAACAAATTCAACATGACAAATTTCAAACAAGATAAATTCACATCTTGAAAAAACAAATCTTATAAATTTGAATTTAAATCTAAAAACAATGAAATTATATCTAAAAAATTTAGAAAATAAAAGTTCAAACTTTGGTTATACTAATTCAAATTTATATCCAAAAAATCTGAATTTAAAATTTAAAATTCAATATAATAAAGTACCCTTTAATTATGAAATAATAAATTCACAAATAAATCATAAAAATAAGAAATTAAATTTCATAATTCAAGAAAATAAATCTACAAATTTTAACAAATCAAACCTAAATTTAAAATATTAAAACTCAAAATTTAAAACTAATTATCATAATGTATCATATAATTATAAAACTAATTAATAAAATTTTACCCAATGAAATAATTAATTAATAAAAATTAAAATATGTCAAAATGGGTTAACACATTAGTCTGTTCACACGAAATGTATCAAATCAAAAATTTGATATATTATTAGAAATCAATGGAAAATTATTTGACTTGTTTGACGCATGTACACTTGCCATGCACATGCATTATTTTATACTTATAAATATCATGTCATTCATGTTAGCATTTTATTCCTGCTTAATCTAGAATAGTTAGATAGGAAAAAGGTTACTTGACACTTGCCATATAGTACCAAGGTGTGGCGAGATGATAGTACATTAGGGAAGCTTGGTCTAGGTAATCAAGTGGGGTAAGGAGTATCCTACTTGATCTGCTTAGCTGAGTGGAACTAACTGAAGCTACTGACCATATCCTAGACTACTTAGACCAAGGTTTTTCAATAAGTAGATTAAATATATAATTTCTTAAAAAAGCTTTGTCTAGAAAGTGATCGTTGCTCTGATACCTAAGAAGACCTCTATGCCTCGCCATGACCTGGAAGCCAAATTTTGAAATATGTATTTAATTGACTGATTGCTAAACCTAAATCTAACACAAGGTCAAACAAACTACAAAATTCAAAATCAAGTAAAAATTGACTAAAAATCTCACAAAACTCATAAGGATACTATGTTTGATTGTACTGAGACACTTAGAATTAGTGAGATGATAAGGACACTTAAATTGAAAATACTTTGAAAAAGTTTTCAAAATGTATGAACTATCTTATAAAATTTATTTTTCAAATAGTGATTCAATATATTCATGTTTTAATGAAATTCATGCTTGATTGAGTGTACTTTGAAAATTGGTTGACCAACACCAAGACACAAAATCCCTAGGTCAATATTAGAACCAAGTTCCCTAGATACTTAGGTAGAGTTCCTTGTAGCTAACAAGGATAACCAGGATGTGTCAGATTAAGGGGAAGTTTTGATTAAAAGATAAAAATTCTTTGAAAAATCAGTTTTGAAAAAACAATCTTTGAAAATTCCTTTGAAGATTCTAGAAATTCATTTTAAAACTCTTTGAAAATTATTGAGAATTCTTTAAAAAAAATACTTGGAAATTCTTTTGAAAAATTCTTAGAAAATGCTTTAAAACTTTTTGAAAAAATATTTTGAAAATACTTGTAAAACTCTTGAAAATATCAGAAAAATTATTTTGAAAATTCTTGAAAAATATGTTGAAAAATTACCTTGTTTAAAAATGTTTTGAAAACTATTCTTTAAATTGTTTTTTGATTTGGATCAATCCCTAAGACACAAAGGTAGTCTTCCTTGTGGTGAACAAGAATAACCAAGAAATGTCAGATTGAGGGGGAGTTCTAATTGAAAGATCAAATATACTTTTCATTTTTTTTTGAAAACTGTACTTTTAATTGTTCTTTTGATTTGGATAACCCCTAAGACACATAGGAAGTTTTTCTTGTGGTTAACAAGGATAACTAGAATGTGTCAGGTTGAGGGGGAATTCTAATTAAAAGATCAAACAACTTTTCAAAATCATTTCAAAAAATTTGTTTTCCAAAACTTTGAAAACTCCTTTGGAAAATCTTGAAAATTATGCTTTGAAAATTCTTTGAAAATGTTTGAAAAATTTTAAGAATTTTTTTTTGAAAACTCTTTGAAAAAGTTTGGAAAATTCTTTGAAAACATTTGAAAAATCTTTTTGAAAACTTTTGAAAAAACTTTTGAAAACTCTTTGATTTTTTTTTTGAAAAATCTTTGAAAACTCTTGGGAAATTTTTTGAAAATTATTATTTTTTTGCTTTGAAAATTTTATTAAAAAAATTGTTTTACCTCAAATATTCTAGTGTTTTCAAAATTTTATTGTTGGTGCAAAACTTAAGGCCACGTTAGGTAATTTATTTTTGATGTATGTCAAAGGGGGAGAGTGAACCTTAAGTTAGCCAAATCAAGTAACTCCCAGATTGACAAAAGACCCTTATGACCTAAACCTATCTTAAGAGTATTGTCAAACATAAAAAAGGGAGATTATTGGTGCAGGGAGCACCAGATAATCTAACTTAACCTCTAGGATTTCGATGTTTGACAATATACTAAGGCTTGGTCATGTTTGACCAAGGATTGATCCAAACATGACTTGATGTTTGGAAGTGAGAAGTCTAGTCAGGTCAAGGTTGACAGGATGACTAACAAGAGTGAAGTCTAGTTAAGTCATGGTTGACCGAATGACTGGTAAGGATGAGAAGTCTACCGAGTGACTGGAAAGTCCAGGCAGTTGAAGGTGACCATATTCTTGGCAGGGGTGAGTAGTCTACCGAGTGATCAGCAAGTCCAAGTGGGTCTGGATGACTGGAAGCTTGGCAAAGGGAAATCCTAAGGGGGTGAACCTTAGGTGGTGAAGTCTTGGAGGAAGTCCAAGCAAGAAGTCTAGTAGGTCGGGTAGACTTACAGAAGTGCGGTTTGATCCTAAGGGAGTGACCCTTAGGTGGTAAAGCCTTGGAGGAGTGACCTACAAGCAAAAGGTAAGCCTAATAGGTCAGGTAGACTTATAAAATTAGGCTAGGTTGCTTGTTTGTATTTTGTATTGTTATTTTGCAGGAACTTGGAGCTAAAAGAAAAACAGAGAGAAGACAAATGCAAATGGGTGAACCAGACTCGACTCGGGTCAAACCGAACCCAAATCGGTTCAGTAGACTGAACTAGCGGATTGGTAGACCGACTGGGTTCGGTTCTAGATTGCTGAGTTGTCAGAAATGTTGACATGAAAGATGATGTGGAAATTTTTTTGGTTGAACTTTATAATTTGGATGAGGATAAGTCAGATGATGTGGATAAAAATAAGGTTTGATCTAGATATGACTTCATCAAAATAAGAGTTGATCTAGATAAGGTTCTAATCCAACTCTATAAAAGGAGACGAAGACTCTACGTTTAGAAACAACACTTCTTCTATCTCCTACTCTCCATCTTTGCGATCAGACGAATGTACTGCGAAACTCTATGACCAAGGAAGCTCCAGGAGGGGTATCCTGCGCTCAAGACTTTCGGATCAGCCACAATATTTGATTTGTGTCTCTTATTTACAAGTTATGCTTAAATTTGTTATTCTTTATACTTGCATAAAACTATAAGACGAGTTTCTCTGCCTCTGGAAAACTTCCAGAAAAGAGACCACTAGTGGACGGGCGTCTCCCGTGATTAGGCTTTGGACATACTGACCCTAGGGGGTTGAGAACCAAGTAAAAACCCGTGTGCCCCTTGTTCTTTAGTTTATCATTTTATATTCCGCTGCTACTAACACTTCTGATGAAAGAAGAATGAACGAAGAAATTGAAAAGAAACGACGATCGACATTCACCCCCTCTATTGACGCGCACCGATTCTATAATGCATAGATCCATCTTTGTCAACACAGATTCCTGATAAGGTCCTTTCTAATTCCAGAAGGAGGTTCACAAAAAAAGGATGAGCAACACATAACTCGGGGTCTCCTAGGTTGGATAATTGAAGATAGGATCAAGTCCGGAAACAACGATATTCTGTTGGTGCAGACAATACCGATAATCAAACTTGTATTTTGATATCTGACAAAGGGTTTAAAGTTAGACATTGTATGTTTGATATGAGAGTTAAGTATGCATGTCACTTAACATGGAAGGTCCTAATGGGTTAGGAAGACTAGACATTAGGCATCGAAATTTCTAGTGGGTCAGGAGGACCGGACACTAAGCAATGAAGTCTTAGTGGATCAGAAGGACCAGAGACTAGATGAGTTGCTGGATCGGATATCAAGTAAGGAAAGTCTTGTTGGTTGATCAGACACTAAGTTAAAGAAGAAGTCCAAATAGGTCAGTTAGACCAAATGTTTGGCGGGTAAGTAAGGTAAGTCCTAGAGAGACCTTTCGGTTCTGGAAGGTAGTGAGGATGCATCCCAGATGGGACAACCTTTCGGCATTGATCCGACTGAAGAAAACCAACAGATGTTTCTAAGTCAAGATCAGACAGTCTTAACTGTTAGTTTGATTCATGCATACTTATTTGTTTCTTACTCTATTTTGTAGGATTATTATTATGTCTATTGTGCTAACTTTATTTTGCAAAAAAATAATGTTTCCTGTGATCGAAGGATTTGATCGATCGAACATGGTGGTTCGGTCTGTTGGATCAAGAAAAGCGCAAGAGGGGTTGGGGTGAATAGCGCTTCATACGCATTTTGCAAACGTGTGTTAAACCACCGAGTCGTGTAGTGGAAATTAAAACACAAAGAAAACATGATGGTTTTACTTGGTTCGCAGCCTCGTGGCTACTACTCCAAGGCCCATAGCCAAGTTGACCACTTCGGTAGGCAATCACTAATAACCTTCTTCTCAAAAGAGAAGAAGGCCCGCTTCTTTTACAAATACGGGGTTCGGTAACAAACCTACTGACTCTTAACAAATTTAGCACGAAAAGAAATGAAATAACTTAACAAACAACATGTGTTACCAAAGTCTAGGCTCATTTGAGCTCATAGTGGCGTTGCAACGTTGTTGCGTTGTTGTAGCGTGAGCGTAGCAGTGTTTTGCAATTGCAAGAGTGTAGTAGAGCGTGTAGAACGATGATCCGAAGCCTTTGGTCGTGACCTTGTTTCATAGCTTGATCTAGGCGCCTAGATCGATATAGGACGCCTCCAACAACCCCTATTCGATCCGAAGTCATAGCTAACTCGGCCAATTCGGCCGCTTGGATCCTTTCTGAGCGCTTGATCCGCTGATGTGGCATCACCTGGTTGAAGCCCTATCCAACCTCTTCTGTGATAACTTTATCCCTTCCCAAGCGCCTAGATCCCTCTTGGACGCCTGAAAGCTGATGTGTGCCGACCAACCAGAACGTGCCACCTCATCTGGACATGGAGCTGAGTTTGAGCAGTCCAAGCTCTTGGATTCATTAGGGACGTCTGAACTCCTAGTCGTTTGGATCCATTCCAGGCACCTGGAATCCCTTTTCTAGCACTTAGCTTCCTGTATCACAATGTTAGCACAAATATATAAATGAGTATGATTGACAACTCTTTGAGCTGTCCGGTCTTAACCTTAGATTTTCCGTGAAACCTTAGGTTGGACCGACGCCTACTGCTCTCTTTTCTAGAGCACGTCCTCACCACTCCACTCGGGAGAGTTTACCTGATGCCAAGTGTGGTCCACCTGACCTATTTGAACTTTAGCTCAGCCTGACCTTAACCCTCGGGACTTTTCGCTAGACCTTCGGCCCTCGACCTGTCTAGACTTCATCCTGGTGTCGCCGACCCCTAGGACTTGCCGCCTGGTGTCCTCGACCCCCAGGACTTCCTACCCGATGTCCTCGATCTGCCAAGACTTTTGCCTGGTCCCTCCGACCAGGACTTTCTTGCCTAACCGCAACTAGGGCTTCCTTTGCCTACTTTCCTATAAGCTCAATCAACATGTTAGAAAACCACAAGACTTAACTTAAACCTATTGCCAAGATCAAAACCACAGGTTCGATCATATGATGCATCCTACACCAACATGGTTGATCGATCCGATCATATAGACACATATCAAATTTGGATCGAGCTTAAAAGAAAATAAGAGTTTAGTATTATGATCAGGAGGATCAGTCGACCGAGCACATATGGAAAGCACAAATCAGATACGATCGAATCAAGGCAACAAAGGAATCCTTGGGGTTTAATTGACTGATTAGAAGATCATATGACTAATCAAGCAGATTACGCGGAATTGATATGATTGGATCAGAGCAAGCAAGGAAAGAATAGGGGTTCAGTCAACTGATAGGACGTTCAATCGACCAGAAAACACCTGAATTCAAGCATGAAGATGACGTGATCTGATTGAATTTAGTCGATGACCGGATAAAAGCTATAAAAGAGCCTCAGGATTCGAGACTCACAAGAACAATCTTTCCACAATCTAACGCTTTCATTTTCTGCTCTGTTCGTGCAAGTGCTACTGACATGCTAAAGCTCTCTAACAACCAATGTCATAAATTCTACATCTTCGTGTTGTCAATATTATTATTATTATTGCATTTCATTTTATTGGGAGATTAATAAAGTTGTTATTATCTCCTAATTCTTGTAATGATTTCTCTTCTCTCCGAAAGTTTTTCTGAAGGAGAAACTTTAGTGGATTGCCTATTCAAAAATGGTCCAAGGGATCATAGGTCTTGGAGTAGCAGTCACTGGTCTGTGAACCAAGTAACCAATCAAGTCTTTTGTTTTTAGTTTTCCGCTACATCTCTGGTTTTTTGAAAGGTTTTGAAAAAGAAAAGAAAGATTTAAATGAACGATATTCTCAATCCCCCCTCTATCGTACTATCCAGTCCTATAGATTCACCTTCTCAAAAATAGAGAGAAGCACCTCGAAGAAGGATGGATGACAATGACCATCCCACTTGAGAGCTCATCAATGTGATCTTGACTAACAAGGCATGAAAAATGCAAGATGACTTCTTTAAATCCATGTCACTTAGAGTCTTTTCTTAACGCTAAATATGAAAATAGGAGCCTTTTTACAACACAAAAACCTAAGTTTCCCCTTTAGCTTTCGTGGTTCCATGATCAAGTTCTTTGTGTTGGTCCTTGAAGCATTAGTTAATCGAACCTATGCTTTGATAGATGACAAAGGTTCAAAGTTAAGGTTTATTGTTATCTAATGAATCTGACTAAGTGTGCAGGAAGCTAAAACAGAAAGTCCTAAGGGAACTTAGGCAAGGTGAAAGTCCTTGTTGAGGCTAGGCAATGAAGTCCTGGTCAGTTGGACTGGGCAAGAAGTCCTGATCAGGGAGATTAGGCAATGAAGTCCTGGTTCGGGGGATTGGGCAGAAGTCTTGGCAGATTGAGGACATCGGGCAGAAGTCCTAGGGATCAAGGACACTAGGTGGAAAGCCCTGGGGGTCGAGGACACCAGGCAGAAATCTAGGCGGGTCGAGGATTGGACGTCTAGCGAGAAGTCCCGGAGGTCAAGATCAGATGCTGAGCGAAAGTCCAAATAGTCTGGTGGTCCAGATGTTTGGCAACATGTAAACTCTCTAAAGAGGGGTAGGTGAGGACGCGTTCCCCGTTGAGGGAACAATAGTCGTCGGTTCGACCTAGGGTTTCATGGGAAATCCAAAAGTCAAAGCCGGACAGTCTCGAGACTGTCAAAATGGTAATTCTTCTATTATATATTTTTTTGTGCTAACATTGTGATGCAGAAGTTGAAACCTGAAATTTGCTAAACCAAGCGCTTGGAAGGATCCATGCACCTCAAGATGAACCAGATGCCTCAAAGTGATTGAGGCGCCTCAATGGCCTCAGCGCGAGTAGAATGAGGTGGCAAACTCTGGTTGGACGACACACGTCAGCAACTAGGTGCCTTAATGGGATTGAGGCGCCTGAATCATGATAAGAATTGTTGGATAAAGCTTCGTCGATAGCTCTCCACATCAGCACCGATTGAGGTGACTCAAAGGGATTGAGGCACCTGGATAGTTCCATATAAACAACCTTCGACCAACAGCATGCACGAATACTTCAACGCTCAATTCTATGCTTCTACGACTGCAAAAAGCTACTGCGCTCAAGATATAACGACACAACGACGTTGTGACACCACTACAAGCTCAAACGAGCCTAGTACTTGGTAACACATAGTTAGTTGCATTTATTTCAATTGTCGTTTCTTTTGTACTTATCTTTCTAAAGGTCAATAAAACTATTACCGAGTCCTACCTTTGTAAAGAAACTAACCTTCTTCTCTTTCTTTGCTTCTTCACGTCTTTGATAATCAAAATGAGCCTAGCCTTTTGATTTCACCCGTAGCAGGTTACCTTGGACTTGTTCTTCGAAGTTGGGCTTTGTCTCGATTGAGTCCCTTTTGTCTAAATGCCTTCTTGATCTCATGCTTTGACAATCCCTTTTTCTTCTTGTACAATTTTTGAACTAAGTTAACTAGTTCGGTAGTGAGTTTATCATCGTCAGACTATGATTCACTTTCAAACTCAGGTTCAAATTTGGACTTATGCTTTGATTTCTTCGTCTTGATCTTCCTTGCAAGTAAGGTAATACCTTTTTTGATCGGCGCAGTATTAGACTATTCATGTATTTCAAATTCAGAAAAAAGTTCATCTAGTCTAATAATTGATAGATCCTTAAAAACCTTATACGCATCTACCATAGATGCCCACAAGGTATTACAAGGAAAAGCATTGAGAGTATACCTGATTATATCATGATTCTCTATTTTCTGGCCAATGGAGTGGAGTCCATTGAGCAGGTCCTGGATCCTAGCGTGTAGTTGGCTTGCCGACTCGCCTTCCTACATTTTGATGTTATATAACTTATTTAGAATCAGATCACACTTGCTTACCTTTGGGTCGAATGTTCCTTCGTGTAGTTCGATCATCTTCTCCCATAGATCTTTAGCACTGGTGAAGGGTCCGACCCGGTTCAGCTCTTCTTTAGTCAAGCCACATTAAAGGGTTTGAGTCACTTTAGTATTGGCCTCGACCTTCCTTCTTGTAGGTGCATCCCATTTGTCGCAAGGGAGAGGTACTCCGTCTTCGATGGGGAGAGTGAACCCCGTTTGGATAGAGATCCATATCTCTACTTGAGTTTGTAGATGGAACTCCATCCGGCCCTTCCAGTAGCCAAAATCATCGCTAGAGAAGAGAGGAGGGCAGGCGGTGCTGTAGTCTTCTTGATGGGCCATAAATAATCTCACACAATAAAAATAAAAAGGAATGTACCAAGACTTGGTCTTGGATTAGTAGTGCGGGAAAAGAATAACGAAAAAAATATTCACTCGAGTGGTATTGCACCAATTTCGAAGAAAATGAAAAAATAAAAAAAAATGAGAAAATTTGTCAGAAAAGGTGATTACACCAATTCTGACTTATGGTGAAAAGTTTAAAATGAAAAACCGAAAAAGGCATGAATGGTAGTTTTACCAATTTAGGGTGACTCCGCTCTAATACCAATTGTAGGATCAAAGAAAGCGCTAGAGGGGGGTGAATAGCGTGTGTCGCTTTTTCACGTTTTTTGGAATCTCGAGTATGCAGCGGAAAAATAGAAACAAACACAAAACACAATGGTTTTACTTGGTTCGGAACCTTGTGGCTACTACTCCAAGGCTCATAGCCAATTTAACCGTTCTCGATGTGCAATCACTATTAACCTTCTTCTCAAAAGAGAAGAAGGTTCATTTCTTTACAAAGGTAGGACTCGGTAACAGTTTTACCGACCCTTAGAAAGATAAGTACAAATGAAACGACAACTAAAATAAACACAACTAACTATGTGTTACCAAGTGCTAGGCTCGTTTGAGCTCGTAGCGGTATCGCAACGTCGTTGTGTCATTATAGCTTGAGCGCAGTAGCTTTTCGCAGTCGTAGAAGCATAGAATTGAGCGTGGAAGTCTTCATACATGCTTCTCGTCGAAGGTTGCTTATATGGACCGATCCAGGCGCCTCAATCCCTTTTAGGTGCCTCAATCGGTGTTGCTGTGGCGATCTCTTAGCAAAGGTTTATCCAACAATTCTTATCCTGATCCAGGCGCCTCAATCCCATTGAGGCGCCTGGTTGCTAACGTGTGTCGTCCAACCAGAGGTTGCCACCTCATTCTGCTTGCGCTGAGGTCATTGAGGTGCCTCAATCACTCTGAGGCACCTAGTTTGGCTTGAGGTGCGTCGATCCTTCTAGGTTCCTTGTTCAGCAAATTTCAGGCTTCAACTTCTACATCACAATGTTAGCATAAACAAAACATATAATAGAAGAATTACCATTTTGACAATCTCAGGATTGTCCGGTTCTGACTTTTGGGTTTCCCGTGAAACCCTAGATCGAACCAACGCCTATTGTTCCCTCAACGGGGAACGCATCCTCACCTACTCCTCTCAAGAGAGTTTGCCTGTTACCAAACATCTGGACCTCCAGACTGTTTATACTTTCGCTCAGCATCCGACCTTGACCTCCGGGACTTCCCTCTAAACATTCGATCCTCAACCCGCCTAGACTTCTGACTGGTGTCCTCGACCCCCAGGGCTTTTCGCCTAGTGTTCTCGACCCCTAGGACTTCTGTCTGATGTCCTCGATATTCCAAGACTTCTGCCCAGTCCCCCGAATCAGGACTTCATTGCCCAATCTCCCTGATCAGTACATCTTGCCCAATCCCACGGACCAGAACTTCCTTGCCCAATCTCCTTGATCAGGACTTCTTGCCCAGTCCAACTGACCAGGACTTCATTACCTAGCCTCAACTAGGACTTTCACCTTGCTAAGTTCCCTTAGGACTTTATGTTTGAGCTTCCTGCACACTTAGTCATATTCATTAAACAACAATAAACCTTAACTTTGAACATTTGTCATCTATCAAAATATAAGTTTGATTAGCTAATGCTTTCAGCACCAACACGTGCATCATAGGCATGACCGTATACCACTCCAACTCAAGCTTCACACGGCCATGTCAGATTTTAGGCACCCTACAGACTTAAATTAAAATTGCCATAACTTTGTGCATGGTTAGATTTTCAGTTAATAAACTTCCAAAATGTAGATCACTTTAAGATCTACAACTTTGATTCAGAGTGAAATAGAAGAATCTATGATCTAGCTGTGCTAAAAGGCACAGTCATGCCTCCTAGGCATGGTCGTGTCCCCTGCTCCGCCAAAATTTGTAGACCAAACTTTGAACCACCATAACTTTTGGTTCGATTAGAGTTTTAAGGTGTTATTTATATCAAATTGAAGATGACTTAAAGGACTACAACTTTTCTTCATATTTCAAGCTAAGAAAATAATGTCTAGCCATGCTAAAAGGCATGGTCGTACCCCCCTTCCAGGGGCTCCTCATTTGCAGGTCGTGCCTCAAGGCACGGTTGTGCTTTGGCTCCAGGGGCTCCTCATTTGCAAGCCTTGACCCAGAGGCACGATCGTGCTGTTAGTATTAGCCCTAAGAGTCAATTATGAGATGATTAGGCTTATTGGGTTAATGGATATGGATTGACTTATTGGGTTAATGGTTAAT
>JBBUKS010001163.1:0-13017 GCA_038050645.1 Hedychium gardnerianum | reverse complement strand
CGCACGGATCTTCTTGTCATGGGGTTCGAGGTTTCCGCACGCAAAAGCGGTTTTGCGGCTCGATAAAACCCAACAATTTGATACGACCATGTAGGAGCTTATAGCTCCTGACACAACCTAACTATGTTGGAGCTTACCTAACACAACCTGACTGTGTTGGGCAACACGGTCGTGTCAAAGTTTACAGCCCTTTGATACAACCTAGCTATGTTAGGATGCACGACCGTGCTGAGCAGCACAGCCATGTCGGTCACCCAACACATGATCGTGTTGGCGCGTTTAACACCTGACATGACTGTGTTTGGACGCACATTGTTCAACATGGCCTAACCATGTTTGGCGACACGATCGAGGCACATCACCGGTGAAACACCCAACGTGCGATATGGTCTAGCCGTGTTGGCCACCACAACCATGGCGCATCACGACGAAACCCTAAACACTTCTATACATAATCAAATGCAACGATTTTCATGAAACAACGACAGTTACCGTTGTTCTTCATGTTCTTTGTGAAAATCGCTACTATCGGCACATGTTTTACATGTTGATTTTCCCAAAAAATCACGGCAGTCCTAAAATCGCCGATGTTCTTCGCGATTTGGGATTGCGAAGAACGTAAATCCTAGGTTTTCTTTTCTAGGTATTTCGACGAATAAACATCATTTTACGCTAGCAAATCTAAATCTAGCGTAAAACATCAAAATCAACGAAAACCTAAACCTTAATGCCATAAAATCGTTGAAATGACCTTGGCTCTGATATCGTTTGTTAATTATAAATTTTAAGCCACATGAATTCTAAAAGCATACAAGAACTCAGATATAGGAAATACAAAATAAGGATCTAGTTTCATCGTAGAATATGACATAAAATAAATAAATAAACTGAAATTTACGAAGAACCTGAATGTTGCAGAATTACTATTGTTCTTTGTGTAGTACTCTTGATCCAACGATCTTACAGAAGAAGAAGGAGAGCAAGGGGGCTGGTCTTTTGGAGGAATTAGGGTGATGGCTCCGAAATCTCTTCACCAATGGGGAGCAAAGACAATGGTCATAAAAAAAAAATTCTAATCCAGCAGGGATCAAACCCAATATATACTATGAACCTGCATCTGTTATCAACCCATCAATAATAACGGAACGAGCTCAAGGGTTCTACACATCTAAATCTCACATCCATTAATACAAACCAAATAACTATTAATTAGATCACAAACGGGTTTGTTTCTTAACTATATGAATCTGCATGATAACAAATAACACATGAGCCTACCAAAAATAAGATAAAATCCAACACACATTCCTTCGAATCCAATAAAATTCATCACACATTCCTTCAAATCCAATCTTCCATGAAAGAACTAAACACATTTAAGTTTATTATCTTCATTCACTAGAAAGTTAAAGACAAAATCATAGTCATAAGCAATTTGCTGATATTTTCATCAAGGAATTATGGATAGTCACATGCAAGACATTCTCTTTAAGTTAGGCTCCATAGGCATTTATTCGTCAAACTTGATCGGGAGTGTTGAAAACTAGCCATTGGAATAAAATTAACATTTCCAATGGTTAGCTAATCTAATGTGTTGGGTTCCAACAGCTAGAAAATGCAAATCGACTTTATTTCCACATCTAAAAGTTATAAGTAGGGAAAACTATTGGAGCCTTGTAAATAAAGCTTCATTCTTCCATTTGCAATAACAAGACAATTATCTTCTTCTCCTTAGGAAGAGGAATAATTATTTTCTCTTGCACAAGATGTAAGACAGATCTAGCCTCCTTTTGTAAAGCTCTCTTTGTAATGTTTTATTCCTAAATACAAGTGTGTGTTTTTTTTTTTTGAAGAGTTGTTCCTCCCTACAAATTTTCATAATTTGCCTCCAACCATCTTCCATCAAATTATTTTCCCTTATGCACCGAACCCTCAACCCTCTCTTTGTGTTATCTGTCATGCTCTACTTACGTAGTTCATTTTTCAAAAATACTATTGCACTTTTCCTCATCTCATGATTTATCGAGTGTTTTATATCACCCTTCTCTAATCTATATAGATTCAAGCAATAATCTTGACTTTGTTAAATCACCTCAACATGTATCTCCATCAATTAAAGGTGATAATGCTCATTTCAAGTATTTCTCATAGTTTGTCTTTAAATTATATAACAAAAAATAAATTATGAGTTATTATTAACATGAACAATGATCAATATATAAAAAAACTAAAAATTTAAATATTAATCTAAAATTAATTTCAAATTTCATAATAATAACACTCCGTACGTTCATCAATTTTATGCACGTAACTTAAACTTTTTAATAAATATCAAAATTCATAGTACTAAACTACTTTGGGATGATTGCATCCCAGCATTAGGCATGTGCAACTCGGGAGTATCTTGCAACAGTGTTCTGAAGCGGAACATATGCAATATTTGTATATATAAATGACAGATACAACAATTGAAACATGTTTTTCATTAACAAAACATGTTTTACATTTGAAGACACTACGGCTTCGGTTCCATCTCAACCACCCAAAATTATATAAACTCAAACAAATAGCCAATGAAAAATTAGATAAAAAAACATCAAGGAACAATGATGATAAAAGTTCGTAAAAGAATGAATGATCATGATGGTGAACATTTAATTAAGACCTGTTGCCCCATCTGAATTCGAGGTCGAGAGTAACCGATTTGCTCAACAAGTTGGAGGATCCAGTAATTGATTACGGGAAGGTGAAGGAGCCGCCGATTTGGGAGCTGGCGCCGGCAGGTGGGTTGATGGCGACGACGAGCAGGGATATGGTGATGGCGACGAGGCCGGACCAGACATAGATGATGGTGGGGGTTCGGCCTCTACGTCCCATCAGCCCCTTGGCGAAGGGATACAAATGCGCGAGCACCCAGAAGCTGAAGAAGACGCCACCCAATAGCTTGCTCCACTGAGGGATCTCGCTGTAGATCGTCCTGCTCACCCCCACTGCGATTGCGATCAGGTTCACCATGATGATGGCCAAGGGTGGGATAAGAAGCGATGTCCACTTCACTATATACAGGTCCGCGAACTCATCGTCCTCGTCGTCACCCGCGGACTTGGATGTCAGCGTGAAGGAGATCTCGATTCCGGCGACCACCTTGAGCAGCCCCTGCATGACGGCCACCAGGTGCGCGCTGGTGCCGCCAATAAGCCAGAATTGCTCGTTTCGCCACCATTCCTCCAGCTCTATCCCTGACCACCGGATCTCCAAAATCGCAAGCATGCAGAGCGTCAATGTGATGATCAGCAAGTAGGTGAGAAAGGTGACGCTCAACGTCTGCACGATGAACTGGCCGGAGAATAGCGACAGCGCCGGGAGAAAGCAGTAGACGATGAGGAAGACGGAGGTGAAGGGATAGATGCCGACGTTGAGGTACGCCACGCGCTGCAAAAGTTTCATTTTGGGGCTGGCTAACAGAGCGTTGTTCCTCGAGAAGAAGATCTCGACGGAGCCGGTGGCCCACCGGAGCACCTGGTGGAGGCGGTCAGTGAGGTTGATGGGCGCGGTTCCGCGGAAGGCGTCGCGCTTGGTGACGCAGTAGACAGACTTCCAGCCGCGGTTGTGCATCCTGTAGCCCGTGACGACATCCTCTGTGACGGAGCCGTAGATCCATCCGACGCGCTGCCCCCATTCGGTCTTCTCCTCGTACCAGCAGGATATAACGCTGATAGCTTCGGCGACGGTGGAGGCGTCGAGGAGCTCGCGGGGGACGGTGAGGGCGCCAGGCGGACGACCGTGCTTGATGGAAGGGTGGTCGGCGAGGGGGCGGCCCTGGAACTCTGCCACGGGGATCGAGTCTATGAGGAAGCTGGAGTTGCCGAACTTCTTGGGGAAGGTGGAGAGATTCATGTCGCCGTCTTCGTAGTCTCCCATTCGGAGTGCACGAGTCTCCTCGGCATCGGCATCGGCGGCGGCAGTGGATCGTAGGGGCTTGCGGCGGCGGGGGAAGCAGCAGGAGCAGCAACCGGGGTCGTGCTCCTTAGCTCGCGGGGGGTCGAATCCGTAGAGAGCGATGCGACGAAAGAGGCAGCCTGTGCCCACATACACGGGGCCCTGCAGGCCGTCGAGAGCGCGCATGTTGACGTCGAAGAAGACGGTGTTGTTGTTGGCGTAGCGGTCGGAGGGATCAATGCCCTCAAATCGCTGCGGAAACTGGACGTAGCACAGGCGATCGCCGCCGCGGTCCATCATGAAGCACATGCCCTCGCGGAGCGCTTGCGAGTTGTAGATGTAGTGATCGCAATCGAGGTTGAGGATAAAAGGGCCGTTGGACATGATGGCGGAGGCACGCACCAGTGCGTTCATGGCGCCTGCCTTCTTGTTGTGGTCGTAGCCGGGGCGCTTCTCACGGGAAACGTACACCAGCATCGGCAATCGGATGTCCACGTCCGTGAAGTCCAGTGGCAGCTTCTCGTCGTTGCTGCCGTACAGAGGCTCGTCGCTCGGAGGTTTCAGCATCACCTGTCAAGATTAAATTAGTTTTCCGTTTCTTTCAATAAAATATACGAGTCTGCCGTTAATCCTTGTGTACGTACCTGTATGATTCCGGCGTGATCACCGCGAGAATGCTCTGAAGAGGGATTGATCCAAGTGCCCGGCCAGTGCGTGCCGTCTGCCATCCACGTGGCTTTGGGGATCTTGACTGGCTCAATTGGCTCGTCGCCCCCGGCGGCTTTCTCCCTCTGCAAATTCATCGCCTTGATCTCCTCGCGGGCGTGGAATGCGTCGGAGCGGCGGCGGATGGAGTCTGGCAAACCATTAATCCTCACCTTGAACTCGTCGTACTCGCGCTTCACCCGTCGGCGGTCCTTAACGAAGTCCGACAGCACCTTATTCTTGTAGGGATCTCTCTTGGAGGCGAAGTAGCTCTCGGGATTGCGCGGCTCGATATTGTGCTTGCGGCAGAAGGGCACCCAGAGGTAGGCGAAGCTGGCGGCCTCCGCCATGGCCTCGAAGGTGAGCAACGCGCCGCCGTCATCAGATACGTAGCAGGCAAGCTTCTCGACGGGGTAGTCGGCAGCGAGGATAGAGAGGATGGTGTTGGCGGTGACGAGGACGGGTTCCTTGTCAGGATCGGCAGTGGAGACGAAGATGTCAATGCCGGGGAGGTCGGATTTGCCGGTGGGATTGTACGCCGTGGGGGTCTCGAATTTTTCCTTGAGGACGGAGAGGTCGACGGTGCGGTTAACCGGGGACAGCTTGGGCAGCTGATCAAGGAGCCAAGAGAAAGCGAACCAAAGCTCGCAGACGACGGACATCCCCCAAAGCCAGATCGCATCCTCGTTCTTGTGCTTGATTCGCCATGTCAGGAACAGAGCAAGCACGGCCATGCGGATGACGATGAGAAGCCTGCATTTGATTACGAGTAAGTTTGTGTAACAGAAATCCTAAAAATAACTTAGTTATCAGAATTTCTTAAAGGTCACAGGTCCAGCATGGGTTCGTGCCATCCTCCTGAAAATCGACTCATAAACAAGACAAGTTTGGTTGTATTTTAGTAGCGTGGTCCAGCATAATCTCTCGCTCTCCTGCCATGACTCATGGTGTATTAAACTTTTTTTTTAATCCGATATTTAGTTATTGAAAATGATTAATTCGAGAGGTAACATGTTGGATCCTATAAAAAAAAAAATCTTACAACTAAAATAAATTTGAAAAGTATAGATAAATCCTAACAAACAGTCAACATTATCAATGTTTCAAATATTCGAGAATGTCTAGTATGAGATTCAAATTTCTTACCATCATTATCAATGTTTCAAATTTCTTACCATCGCATCTTGTCCCGAGGGACAATGATTGTATTTTAGTGCAAACAATTGAAGACAAATGATAGCAGGTCTTCAATGATAAGAGAAATTGGTTAAAGGAGGATGCCTTGAAAATCACTATTGTTACGGCTTAGACTGTCTAGGAGGAAGGGTAATTAAATAGTGATTTAAAAATAAAATTATTTCTCTTGTGTGTGAATTTGATGGATCATGTCAAACATTTGTGTAGTAACAATATAATATAAAATAATAAGAAATACAATACTAACACGTTAGATTTTATGTGATTCAAGCTCTACTCTCATTACTTATCAATTTGTTAAGTAAATCACTCCTACAAAACCACTAATAATATCTTATTTAATTCGAGTAAAAAAAAGTCTTATAAATCTTCTCTTACAAATAAATATGCAAATAAGTAAAGTAGAGAAGAATTACCAAAAGCTTATAGAGAGAAAGTCTTTGCTTCGATGTACAAACCCTTAAAATGTTGTTTAACTTGAGCACTTAGTCAATGAAATTTCACAATTAATTTCATGCATCTTTATCTAGATAAACAACCTCCAATTCTTGCGTATAAAAAGGCTCCAATAGTTTTATTCCATGCATCTCCAATTTATTGGAAATTATCCAATTGTTTCTTTAGGCAAAATTAGTCATTGAGCCACCAATGGCTCTTGGAGAAGTCACCAAGAAAACCTATCAAAAAGACTACTCAAGCTTCCAATCAATTGGATCCGGTTTTAGTCAACTAAAGTCCAAACAAAAATACTTTATTCTTCAAACCATTATATTTATTTAATTCCCAAGTTGACTAAAGATCACCCTATAGTCGATTGCATTTGCTTGTCTGTTGACCCTTAGTCGAAACCTTTGTATCACTATATAATCTAGGCCTCTACTTAGTTATACACATCACTCCTTATGGTGCTACTAAGAAGTATAAACTCCAAGATTATATTTTGCTCATAATCTCTCACTAAAATTGCTTTTAGGTCTTCAACTTTGTCAGTACTTTAGATTTCATTAAAGTTGCCCTCACGTGATCTCCTCAATCCCTCTCATATGCACAGTGTCATCCTTCGTTGTTGATGCAATATCTCAGATGAACTCAAAGGTAATGTAAAACATTGACCATGCTAAAAATCTTGGTGCAATGTGAGCTATGAGAGATTATAAGTCAAATATAATTGTGGAATGTATTTTTGTAGCAAAAGGTGATTATGCTCATCCTAAGTGTACTTCATAATTCGTCCCCAGGTTATGTAAAGGGAGGTAAATCACGGGATCAACTTATAATCGATCACTAAACAACTAGGGAGTAAGAGGAATTTTTTTTTTCCATATAATTATGGAATTCACACTTCAAGGCAACATTGTCAAATGATGATGTATGTAAACTTGGTAAGGACTGTCGAATAGCTTGTAGGGAGCCTTCGATCAGAAAATAATAAGTTCCAAATAATAGTTGGTGGTTAAGCTTGCTCTCAAGATTTGTTTAAGCTTATCAGGGTCTAAGCCAAGTGAATCCATAATCTCAAGTAGATTTAATCAACTACAAGTGAATCTTAATAGACTAGAGTGGACAGTTTACTTGGGGTTAAAATCTTTTTGTCGGGGCGATAATTGACTGTACTAGTTTTAATCGACTTGGTTGGTGAGAAGTTGACTAGACGGTTTCTTCAAGCAATTGACAGAAGAACTTGACTATTGGAATTGAGCTTATTTTAGTTGATTGAGGTGCTAAAAAGTTAGTAATTGGAGTCTATTCTATATAAGATTTTTGGATTGTTTAGCTTGAGAAAGGTGCCTGAATTCTCATTTGAAATTTCTATGCTCATTAGCTCAAGCTAAACATTTTTCAAGGGCTTACACATCCAACGTGAAGCTTTCTCTAAAGCTCTTGGTATTACTCATCTCTCCCTCACTTTAATTTATATTAGCATTGAGAGAATAAATATTTGTAAGATGTTTTCTCCACCTCAAGTAATGGAGATTGATTAATAGATATTTTTGGAGTGATTTACCTAAGAAATCGATAGGTCATGAAGTAGTAGGGCACCAAGCCATGTCGAATTGTACTGTAAGCATTACTTTTATTTTTTACTATTTACATTATTTTCCACTATGATTTAAGTTGATTCGACCAACTGAATCAACACACAAGCACTCTTTAGGTACTAAAGTTTGTATTTTTTTGTTGCGAGGGATTTTTGTTTTTGGCTTACCATCTATTCACCCCTCCTCTCTAGATAGTCTAGTCGTCGATCAAAGTGATACTATTCTAGATAGTCTAGGCATGATCAGGATAGATGGAGTCGAGAGCGTTATTCTAAAGCACCCAGGCTAACTCCTCCTTCAAGTTATGTAAAATGAAAAATAGAAGACATAGACTCTACTCTAATAATTTCCTATTCTTGTTCAACATGTCATCTCATCATCACAGATGACTTTCTACCTCATGTGTTACTTCCTTACGAGTCTCTTCAGCATGAGGACTAATTATTTAATTTCTGAATATATCGAGCCACTTTAATTCTATGTATGTCTATCTGAGACGTAAGAAAATTCTAAGCAAAGACATTTCAGAAATCTGAACCTGTCATTGACTTGTTCTACATATTCAGCTTATTCAATATGGCTGGAATTTTCTTCTTATTTTTCAACATCCTCTGTCACCAGTTTGTTAAATTATATGTATGGTGTTCCCTGTTCCTGAGTTTTGACCATTCATTTCAACTAACAAATTATATATATATATATATATATCTACCAAGCACATGAATTTATACAAGTACTTGAATTAATTTTTTTTTTTAAATAATCGATTGTATTAATAAAATTTTATTTTTAAAATTTAAGGATTAAATTATAATATTAAACGCACAAATTTTTTTAAATCAAACAAAATTTATTTATTTTTTAATCTACACCTAGATTAAGATATACAAGATATCAAAATTTATATATATATATATATATTATTTGTAAAATTGAGTATACCTACAGGACTAAACTTATTAATTGAAAATCTGGGAAGGCAGATATCAAAGTATATGGAGTGTAATGTAATATATATATATATATAGTTTTATTAATTTATACATTTTATTCTGTATAATCATGAACACTTGTTGAGGTGGTCATCTGTACATCATTGATCAAAATATGTGTGATATGATCAATGATCAGGATTATGTCACCTCAACAAATATAAATAATTGTACAGGATAAGATATATAGATTATCAATATTATATATATTTTTTAAACTTATTAATTGAAAATCTGGTAAGGCAGATATCAAAATATATGTAATGTAATTAAGATGGTACTTTGTGTGCAAACAAAATTAATTATTATTTGAATATACGTACCTGTATGGGCTGAGGACGGCCGCAGGGATCTTCAATTTGCGGGTGAGAGGTCGCCACGGCTTGCTCATCAACTCTTTGGGATGGCCATGTCCATGTTCCCCACCACGACCGCCATCGACATCGTCGTAATTTTCCTCCGACCAAATGGCACTTCCGTAGCCGTAGGTTCCCTTGGTTTCGAACAGCCACCGGGTGTGGTCGAAGTCTCCTCCTCCCTGCGCCATGGTCTGCGAGTGCGCAAGCTGCTTCTGCGACTTCACCATCGACAGCCCCCGCTCCATCTTGGGCCCACCTCTACCGCTCGGCAGCTGCGGAAGCGTCAGCCGCCCCCCGCCGCTGCTCAGCAACTCGCCGAGTTCGGTCGTTTTGTACGGTTCCTTGCACCCGGGGCAGATCCCGCCCCCCGATTTGGCGGCGTCCGTGAAGCAATCGATGCAGATCTTGAAGTCGCACTCGCAGGGCGCCACCACGATTCCGTGCTTGTCGCGCATCACCATGCAGTCGCACCCTTGAACAGCACAGATGAGACCGCTGTCCTCGCGGCCCTGGCCTCCGCCGTCTTCGGCCGAGTCGAGCACCTTGTCCATGACGTGTGCGCGGGTGACGCTGTTGAATCCGCCGGTGAAGATGGAGCTGTTCACGTATTGCTCCTCCACCTTGCTGGAGATGGAGGAGTCCATGGGTTGGTTGTCGGGAGTCATGGGGATGTGAACGTGGTAGTTGGCGAAGCGGCCGCTGCCCATCTCGCTGCTCGACAGCTCGCTCTCCAGGTCGTCGCGGGAGAAGCTGATGAAGCGTCCCGATTCCGTCCGCCGCCCGAACTGGACCGTCGGCGCTCGGGGGATCGGCGGCAATTCCGTGCCGCTGCCCTGCTGGGGCTCGCCCCCACCGCGGCTCGACCGGTTAGTGCGGTGGATGCTATTGGACGCCATGCCTACTGCAACTCCGATCCGCTTCCTGTGCTTTGTCACACTTCTTCAATTACCACCTGCACCACCGACTAGTATTACAATTCTATATTCACGCGGAACAATCTAAGAAGCCCGTGAAGATTTAATTGCCAAGAATCAATTTTGGTTACATATATGAAAATTAACAGAGGAGCAACAAAGCAAAATCGAATACAAAAGAGAGAGAGAAAAATTGATCCAGAAAATAGCACACCTCATTTAATAACCTTCCTTTTAAATTGATGACTAATTATTCCATATTTCAATCTTCATTGCAATGCAAGATCGGTACAAACCTGCTATATGACCCTCTGCCCTTCGGATCCAAGCATCGGTCCCTAGCGAAGCGTTTTTGCAAAGCCTGGAAATAGAGGAGACGGCTGATGGATTCCACATGTCAGAGCAACACAATTATGATTTAAGAAGAACTTTCAAGCTTCCTCTTTCGTTGAATTGATCCACATAACGAGGTCAATAGGATGGATAACAGCTCAGCCGGCAGCAGGAGAGACCAAGTCGCAGGAAATTAAATTTGCAAAACTCACTCCTTCAGTTGGAGAGAAGACAAGAAGAAGACGCGTTTTAGGTGATAAGTTTCTTCGCAACGCCTGGTAGGTCAAGCTAAGATCCGGAGATGTAATCTTCGACGCGGATTGATTAAACTGCCGCGGGCTGCTTCTCTGCGTAAATGCTCCTCGACATCGCCTTGAGTATGAAGCTAAGGTTTCTCAAATACAAGGGAGAACAAGTGGAATCTTGGAAGGTTAACGAAGGGAGGAGATGACGGCGGCCGGATTGATCGACGCGGGCAGACGAAGACCAGGGCGTTCCAGTTTATAGATAAGCAAGTCAAAAAGGGCGAAAAAACATTACGTGGAAACCTCCGCAGATACACTGTATGCGAGATGTTGTCGTGCGTTGCACGTCCAGAACACTGTTGGGTTTGCGCAGCACGATATCTGAAGGTGCGGTGCATTATATCGTGCTCTGCACATCGTTCTCCCGCGGCCAAATAGCAAGCGGTAGATCCGCTGGCACTGGCAGCATGATATTTCTTTAGAAAAAAATTTATGCCTTCTAAAATGGAAATCGAGGTTGTGTTTCACTACCGCAAGAAATCAGATTTAAGTCATGCTCAAAAAATATGACTGTGCTTCCAAGGAAGAGACTTCTCAACCTCAGGACGTGTCCTCCAGACATGACCGTGCCCATTTTCAGTAGAACTCAAGATACGACCGTGTTTATTCCACACGGCCGTGCTAAATATCCCTCCTCTTTACCTATATAAAAAAAAATACGGTCGTGCTTTATTCCATATGGCCGTGTCAAGGGGGCAGAAGAAAAGGCCATGTTTTTGAAACACGATCGTGTAGCAGCCTTAGGGTTTTAAAACTCTAAGACATGATCGTGTAATCCCAAACACAGCTGTGCCTCTTGCCCCTTCCTCTTCTTTTTCTCTTTTCATTTTCCATCTTCTCCATCTCATAAGCCCTCTTTTCATTCTCATTTTCTAATTTCTTCTCACCATCCAACAAGCACTCACCCTTACTCTCTTCTACAAAGAGGGCTTCTTCCCCCTTCTTCCTCATCCGTCTTTCAACTCCCCTTAGATTCTCTCAAGATGTTGAAATATTTTATAAGAAGATTGGGCTCACCAAAAGAAGGTTCATCCAACAACAAGGGGAAAGAAAACTTACTTCCAACAATAAAGAAAGGACACACTTCAAGGGTATGAATAACAATTTTGGTATTATTTTTGAAAATGATGAACAAAAATCTCGTTTTAATTCTTTGATAAATCGTCCTATTTCTTACACTAAATATATGGATTATGACACTTTGGATGCTTTAGGGTTTACAAATGATGTCGAATGATTATTTGGTAGAGTTGGATGGAATGGAATTATGAAGATGAATTATCTAACATATTCTAGAATCACTTTAGAAATTTTAAGTTCCATCAATTTTCAATACGATAACCAAGAGTCAAAAATAGTTACATTCTAGTTGTTTACCAATAAATATATTTAGACACTTGATGACTTCAATGCATGTTTTGACTTGCCATGTGAGAAAAGACAATTAACCTCAAAGAAAATTTTGAATTATGTATGTATGAAAAATGAAATTGTAATATTTCTGGATTATGTATATATGTAAAATGAAATTATAATGTCTTTGGATTATATATGTATGAACAAAAAATACTATTTACAAGTAAATAAAATATAAATTTTATTAATAAAAAGAAAAAAGATCTAGGCTAACTAAATCACTAATCACTAATGTTAATCTTAATAATCCCCGACAATGGCGCCAAGAACTTATTACGTTACCACAAATGCACAGTTACGTCGTTAGTAATAAAAAGATATTGATCCCATATGGACTGTGGATTAATGCACTAGTGAGTTTGTGAAGTAAGTAGCTAGACTAATTGAAGTTGTGTGAAAGCTTATAAACTAGAGAGAGAAAGAGAGAGAGTGTGAGGTTTAGTTCCATGAAGAGAGTGAAGTGAGTTGTGAAGGCTGATTTAGGAAGCGGCTCTAGGTTTTCAATTTTACTATGATGCTAGATAATGTCCCTATAACATGTGCATCTCCTAATTCTCCATACTACTCTTATGTAGCTAGGGTTAGTTCCTATGTCAGGGTCTTGTAACTCTAGAAAGTGGGTAAGTGTAAATGCCCTTTGTCACTAAAAGCATAATAGTTCGGTTGAATGAGAATCCTTTATCACTAAGGATCTCCCAATTATCCAGTCTAGTAGCAACCTTTACATAAAAGCAAACACCCTAAATCTACATGCATCATTCACATACATATTTCGTCAAACATGTACAAGACACAACACATATAGCATAAGAGGTAAC
>JBBUKS010001153.1:0-13018 GCA_038050645.1 Hedychium gardnerianum | reverse complement strand
ATATGAGGAAGATAGTAACACGCTACTATCCCCATTAAATGTAAATGCAAGTCAATAAAAGATTATACCGACAACAAAGATTGAAACTTTAGTGTAGGTTGTCGGAGAGCCTTGCAGCGTAGTAGTGGCAGAACTTGCACGATCTAAGCAGAACAATGAATTGAAGAGCGAACAGAATTCTTACTGAGCCTCAGATCTCAAGGCTTCTTTTATAGGTTTCGATCAGTTGACTGGAAATCATTCAGTCGACTGAATATTATCAGTCAACTGAACCTCTTTCAGGGGACTGGTCCAGCTTCTTTCCTTGCTTGCTCTGATTCTATCTGATTGATCCCGTGAAATCCAAATTTTTCAATCAACTGAACCCCATCCAATTGACTGAACCCCAAGAGTTTTCTTTCCTGCGATGATTCAATCATATCTGTAATACTTTCCAAATAGGATTCAGTCGACTGATTCCCTTGATCAGTTGACTGATCCTTTATTTCCTTCTTTGCTGGATCTCGATCTTAATTGTGTCTATCTATCCGGATCAGTCGACTGAACTTCCCTGTTCAGTTGACTGAACCCTTCGGTCAACTCGAGCCTTTATTTTTTTTACAAAACAAAGTTAGAACAATACTGATAATAATGATCTTGGAAAATAGAGTTAGATAATATAATAATATGTATAAAATGAGTTTGACAGTTAGGACTGTTTTATCTCGACTTTAGAAACCTCCATTGATTCTTCGGTCTGATCATCACCTAAGGTTTGTCTCAACTGAAACACAACTGATGTATGCAATCTGCAAGTTCACGGAGTGTCGTCAACTAATAAAAAGATCAAATTCACAGGGAATGGTGGTCAAGTATTAGTATACTAAGCAAATACAATTGTTTAGACTAATTGTGGTTTGGTTTGTTCAAGAAACAAAAGATCAAGGAAAGAAAACAGAGTTCTAAGTGAGGAGAGAGTGAGAATTGAGCTATAGTAGGGAAAGAAGAGGAAGAGAGAGAATGATCCGAGAAAGATTAGTTGGAAAAGCGATTCTAAGACTTTGGTTTCATCTAAATGATTATAAACATTGAATCTAGGTTTGGTTTTCTATCTTCAATGGTAATTTATATAGGTAGACTATCCTATATATTCGATGTGAACTTTTGGAACTACATCGGCGTTTCAATTCCAATTGTCCTCTACTTTCAAAACGATAAAGCTGAGAGGTTATGTTCCTAAGGAGATCCCTATCACATGATCCCACAACCCCCGAGATGTCTACCTAGTCGGATCCCTTCTTTTGATCTGGAGTTTGGCTTATATAGGTGGATCTCCGAGTGCCCGACACGAGTCGTGCCTACAGGCACGGCCCCCCGTGTCGGGTGTTGTAGCTGCTGGTGGGAAGTGCACAGGCCTTTCCAACTAGCACGGCCCACTAGTGGTGAAAGTCTGGAGAAGTTCAGGATCCGGCACGGCCTGTGACGGCTAACACGGACAGTTCAAGATCCAGCACAGCCTGTGCCGGCTAACACGAGCAGTCCGTGTTGAACACTAAAAGAGTCTGAGTTTTCAGCACGGCTTGTGTCGACTGGCACGAGCCCCCCATGGTGAGAACTGTAAACTCATGGCGATTAGGCATAGCCCATGCCAGCTGGCACGGGCGGTCCGTGGAGAGCGCTGATAAGGGCTAAAGATTGAGCATGGACCGTGTCGGTCAGCACATCCCTTCCATGTCAGGCATTGTAAGCTCCAAATTCTTGGCACGACCCCACTAATTTGGCCACGGCCGGTGGGCGACAGTTGTCCTTCCCTTGGAAAGTTGTCTTTGAATCTCGTTTTGACTCCTTTTCACGCTCTATCAAAGAAAATACATAAGAGCAGCTCTCTGAACTAGAAAAGTATCAAAATGAAGCATGAATGAGTGAAAATATGGAATACATGGAATAAAATGTGTACTAACTATGATAAAATCTGTATATGAAATACACACATCACGTGTCGCAGAGAGCACTAGAGCACAAGCACAAAAGCTTATGAGAAATCGTGAATGAGTTCTGATCAATTGTGTTCAACCTCTGCCTTGAAACCATTTTTATAGTACTCGTCCGGGCATATAGAGCCTTCTTGATAGCCTGTACAGGTGTTGACATAACTATAACTTTTATCTATAAGATAACGTTAACGAAGCTCCCTAGTCAACTGAACATCCCCTGGTCGTCTGGAGAGGGGTCAAATCTCATCTTGACCTGACTCGATCGGATTGCTCATAATGTTGCCTTCCCGGTCGCTTGAAAGCCTCTCTAGTCGCCCATACGCCCCGGTCACCCTGACCTAGCTATGGCCGACTGGAACCCTCCGACTTCACTTGTCGAGAGTTATCACCATCCAGTCGCCTTGGACTCCTTCCAATCATCTAAAATTATCAAACTTGCTTCCCTGTAGTTATTATATGTAATGAGTATGATATAGGATTTAAAGTTACTTGCACTTTACCTAACTAAATTTAACCCATCTAATTTGGATTGACAAACAATCAACTCCCAGCTAACTCCACTTGGACTTGTACCAAGCTATTAGACCTCTGACTTTCTTGGACTTTCCCATTACCTAATTCACAACCAAGACTTAATCACTACCTAGCCTAACTTACTTGGACTTTTCATCTGTCAAGTTTCTACACCTGCACACTTGACATCAAGTTGTTAGTTCACTAACACATCTAACTTTAACCTTAGTCATACATCAAAACTTTGGGCTAAACGTTGTGCTCCCATCACCAACAATTTACTCTAGCAGCGGATCGACGATCACCATCACTCGCTCGCACAACAGTATCAACAGTAGCACTAGCATATGATAGACATGATGTGAGCCTTACATTTTGGCTAGCAACCTCCACCTTCTTTCAATTAGAGTTAACTCACATGACTAGGTCTATTTTGTTATCATGCTTGAGCTAGACTTGCTTAGTAGGTTTGCTTGCTTAGTAGGTCTTGTATCTGGTAGAACTTATGTTTGAATTTAAATTATCATTATTTTGACTATCTTACTTAAATATGACTGCTTAAATTTTAGTCAGCATCTTCTAATAATTTGGTTAACATGAGATGTTTGCACTTAAGTACTCACTCACTTATCTCCTATTTTAATTTGAGCTAAATTGCTTACTCTTTAATTGCTTAATTTTAATTATGTTTAGCTTGAAAGCATTGATATATTTTTTAGTATTCAAATTTCAAAATATTTTTCTTTTTAGAATTAAAAAAAATCTAGTTTAGAATTTTAAATATTTTTTTTAGAAATTGAAATATCTTATTTAGAATTTCAAAATATATTTTCAAAACTTGAAAAATCTGGTTTAAAATTTCAAAATATTTTTGAAAATTGTTTTTGAAAAATTAATTCCATGTACTTAGCAAAATTTTGAAAAATCTTTTAAGTACTTGAAAAATCTTATTTAAAATTATTTGTGAAACTTTAAAAACATTTTTAGTACCTTAAAAATATTCTAAGATTTTTAAAAGTTTCTCAGTGTTAAATGCTTAACTTTTCCAATGATACCTTAAGCTCTTCAACTTGACCTTTCAAGAGGGAATTCTCTTCCTCAAGTTTTTGGACTTAAGTTGGAGTTCCTTCTTGAATTTGGTTAGTTGATGAGCTTAGGTTGATCTCCCCCTTAAAAACTTTTACCTCCTTAGGGAGGGATCTAACCTATTCATTGGATTTAGTTAACTTGTTTGTTAAACATGCAATTATGCTAAATGGTTTATCAACTAAGGGAGAGGTTACCTCATCTTCTTGATCGTCTAAACCGGATATAGATCAGTGGCTTGACTCGGACTCAGATCCTTGGCTTGACTCAGACTCGGACTCGGATCTGGCTATGTCCTCCTTTGCCATTAGAACCACGTAGCTTGTTTGCTTTGGTTCCTTCTTGTCCGACTCCTCCTAGGATGACTCATCCCAAGTGGCCTTGAGTACTTTCTTTCTCCTTGGTTTCTTGGGTTTGTCTTCTTTTATATTAGGGCACTCAGATTTGTAGTGTCCCTTTTCGTTGCACCAATAACATGTTACCTCAAATTTGGTCTTGCTTGGTTTGTTCTGATCTATTTTCTTGCCTTTTGACTGGATCACCCTTCTGATGTCTCTTTTGGTAAAACCCTTCTTCTTCTTAAATAATTTTCGGACTAGATTTACAATTTCATCTTCTTCATCCGACTTTGACTCCTCTTCCGATTTTGGCTCTGATCGTGATTTGAACTTAGTCTCCTTGCTCTTGGTTTGTCCTATAATCAAAGTAATACCTTTTTCAGTTTGACTCGAGTTAGCTTGCTCATGTAATTCATGTTGGGTGTCTCTATGCGCGTTTTAAATTTTTATTTCCTAAACAAGCAGCAAAAGCAATAATAATTCCCTAAATTATTACAACACACTCATCACACACATATAGGATACACATATGTGAAGACATAATCGCTGAAATAAAATAGCATAATAAAATTATACTTGCTGGATGATGTGAAGAATAAATAACATCAACTAGCAAGCTTGACGAAACTTGCCTCTACTTGTATCCACGCTGAGTTCTCCGCTAGATGACTTCACTAAGTCCGAGTTGTGTCTCTGCTTCGATACTAGTCGAAGGAGGGAGACAAATCAATCTGAGAGAGGGATTACAACTCGATTTGATACTCGGTGGCACAAGGTTGTTGGGGAGCCAGACACAGATGCGTGCGTTGGACACATTTCACAAACGCACAATGGAAGAAAAATAATAATTTCTAATTATTTACAACACACACATCACACACATACAGAATACAACCACCATAAAAAAAGTGTAAAATAGCGACAAAATTAATAGCGACCAAATAATTCCATCCCTATTTAGTGGGTCGTAAATGTTAATGAGCCATGGAATTATATATTCTATCGCTATTAACGACGAAATTAAGTTCCTTTGCTAATTATAGTGATGGAATTATATATTCTGTCTCTAATATAATTTTTTAAAAAAAACAATATCGCATCATAGCGACGGAATTTTAAATTTTTTTCACTAATTTCTCTTCATTTTCATAGATTCACCATATTTCTATCATTTTCTTGTTTACATAAACACATCTAACGAATAAACCATCACAACCAATGATTATCACAATACATAACACAATTAGTTATACGTTAAAACATAAAAACCACTACAACACATCCAAATATAATAAACAAGTATACAATTCATAATCTAAACATAGCAAACAATACAATACAATCCATAATCAAATTCAAACAAATATATCGGATATAAGTTAACATCTAATACAAGACAATAATATATAACATCCAATACAAGACATCCAATAAAGAAATGTAACACAAAATCATTTTCAATCCTACATAAAATAAAATATTATAGGTTATAAATACAACAGTAAGTTTTAGAGTAAACTACATAAGAAATAACTACCTATCCTAAAAATACATAAACTGATAAACACATATTTTATTGCTGGAAAAAAAAAAGCATACCTTAGTTTAAAAAATATGGATATTTGTATATGGTGCTAGACATATCTGAAATAGATTAAAAAAAATTATAATTAGAGATATATATAATTAAAAAAATTATTGCAATATTTTTCATTGAAATACAGAGATTAATAAAAAACTAAGTTATATTATAATATACCTCAAAATAAGCTACTCATCAGGGCTATCGTCGGGATCCTCGGTATCCTCGAACTCAAAATGATACAGCTCTGGCTGCGCCTGCTATGTCAGAGTGAATTGAGCTTGGACTGCTAACATATGGCGATATAACTCCTTAGTTTTGGCATCCCGAGCAGCCATGAACTGCTCCATTGTCAAGAGTCGAGTACTCAATTCTTCATTTTCTTGTCGCAACGCTACGACATCACTGGATGAAGAGGAACTCGGATGACTAATCCCAAGAGGAGCCCTCATACGATCGTAGATAAGTTTGGCTTGGGAGCCAAGGCCATAAAGGGAGGTTTTCTTCCTTCCACCGATGACATCATAATAAATGTCATTAATCGCGTCGGCGAATAGAGTCCATGACTCATCTACATCTGCACCAGGCTGAGATGCCTGTGCAATAGCACTTGTCATTGCATCCTGTAAAAAAAAATATTATAGAATATATAAAATTTATAAATATATTAAATGATAATTGTGTAATTGAATAAAGTTAAAATTCTTACGTTAATTACCTGGGATCGTTGATCAAAAAATGTGTCATCCTTCTTTTTATGCGCTTGTTAAATATCTCCCAACAAGTGGGAGGTCTCTTTAATTCAATAGTCTGCGTACAAAAATTGCAAATACATTAAAACAAGTCAATAATAACAATAAATAATTCCATTGAATTATTATTTTAACAAACTTACCAAGTCTACCGTATGCTCGATAATAGAACAGGATCCGGCGGTATGCTTTGTGGATCCAGTGCTTGGCCCAGCAAGCTCAGTCTTGCGATTGCCTCGAGCAATTGTTGAATTAGACTACCATCTCTCGGTATTCCAAATGACTCTCCAAGCCTCCCAAGTCTCAACAAGCATCTCGATTGGCCTGGTTTCCCTCCTCCTCCACTTGTATAATAAATCCTTGTAAAGCTTAGTGCAGTAAATGTTCCATGTGACTTTAAATTCTTTCTTGTGGCCCTCCTCCCAAATATATAATTTCTGCAACAATATTTAAAAAATTAGTATACAAAGGAATTTATACTACACATATGTTTCATTTATATTCAAAATGCTTATAAAAAATTCTTCGTAATAAAATTTTTTCATATCCTGGTCTACATGTCTCCATGTAGTACTAGTAATGGACAACCGTTCTTTAAATTTTTTTGAAATGTAAGCTGCAACCTTATGCCCATCTAGAAGGAAGCTGCATGAAAAATATGAAATTACTAAGAAATATGTTATAAATAAAAAAGAGTAATAAGTACTGAAATTACTAAATACATAACTACTTACCAATCAGCAGAATCAGGACTATTCGGCCATCCCGTGCTACTGGAATATCAGACATGACTATATATATGCAAAATCACAGTATAACACATAACATTCATAATGATAATGACTTTTATGCTATAACAAGAGAGATGTAGATGTTAAGACAGATATCATCATACAATATTCTATGACATGAATTATAGTTCTTAAACATCATGTCAATCAAAATTAATTAAATTAACATTTTGCAAGCTCTCGTCACTAGAATTCATTGGTACATCAACCTTCTCACTCCTAGACATCTCTCCATCATCTATATCCTCGAAAGTGGCATTAACATCTACAAGCAATTGTGATGTGGATTGTATTTTTGAATCAACTGAGTATATCTCGACTTCTTCATTTTGATATGCATCATGGTTTTGGGCAGTGATGGTGTTCGGCATTTCTATGGTTGACCGAGCCTTTATTTGACACACTGGTAACTATTCACTAGGTCTTCTTCTTTTCATTGGGTATTCAAGATAGAAAATTTGATCAGCTTGTACCGTGAAGATGAAAGGCTCAAACTTATTGAATCTTTTATTTACATTAACCTCAACTAAATTGTAGAAACAATATATTCTAGTACCTATTCTTGGAGTTGGATCATACCATGAACATCTGAATAATACACACCTTTTTAAAGGTAAAGCATGATACTCTACCTCCATTATTTCCTCAAGTCTACCATAAAAATCAAATTGAGTTTCATTGTCGTTTATGGATCCTTTTGCGCAAACACCAGAATTATATGTAAGCTTGTGCGAATCGCGTTGGGCCATGTGAAATCTAAATCCATTAACATAATAACCTGAGTAGACTGTTATGTTACGGAGATGTCCTAATGCAAGATTTTTTATCCTTTTATCATGCATATTTGTTATTCTACGATCGTTCGCCTATAACAATAGTTATGATATAAATTAGATGTAGAAATATTAAATTTGCATTATAATAAATAATTTAAATGTTATCTTACATAAATTTGAAACCAAAATGTAAATTCATCCTCTAACTTGCGATCTACCTCACTTGCACTTATTATTGGATTATGTAGGTGTAGATGTTGTTCGTACAAGCACCGTCACTAATTTAAACGTTATCTTATTGTTGGAAAAAAGCCTCCGTTGCTAATTCCATCACTATTCCATAGGTTTTTGGTAGTGATCCAACTGGATGGATTTCAAGAGCTGAAAAATTCTTTCGCTTCCACAGCACATCAAATTATGCAAAGTTGGAACTAACATCTATAAACCTCAATGGTGATGCCATCCAATGGTATGATTGGCTTGAGGCATGTCGTGGACCTCCAACATGGGAGAATTTCAAAGAAGAACTTCTCAATCGATTTAGTCCCTTCGATTATCAGAATGTTGATGGAAAATTGGCCAAAATCCGACAGACTACAATCATATTGGAGTACGAAGGATGATTCAAGAGACACTCCAACCAAACTCATGACTGGTCAGAAAAATAATTACTAGACACTTTTATTGAGGGACTTTGCTTTGATATATGATGAGAAGTAAAAATGAATCAATCCTATACCATGAAGGCTACCTTATCCTTTGCATGACTACAATAAGAGAAGATCAATGAGGAAAGAAGAAGAAATAATAAGGTAATTCATGAAAACACATCTCGTTATTCAACACCTTGAAAATTGACAAAAGAAGAGATCAAAGAACAAATGACAAAAGGATTATGCTGACATTGTGATAAAAAGTGGCACCGTGGTCATCAATGCAAGCAAAAGAGGATATTGATTATTGAACCAATAGAGAACTCTAAGAAAGAAGATGATTTTGATGAAGGTGAAACACAAAAAGATATCGGCAAAATACAAGATGACTCAATGGCAATATCAGCTCATGCCTTAGAAGGACTATAAACTCCGCAAACAATGAAGGTAAAAGGATTCGTTAAAAAACAACCAGTGACAATACTTATAGACTTAGGAAGCACCAGCAATTTCCTAGACTCAACTTTGGCAAGTAGACTTAAACAAAAAGTAGAGCAAACATCTACATTTCATGTCAAGGTGGTAGATGGAAGATCACTTACAAGTTCAGGAAAGTGTGATAGTGTTAAAATTTTCTTACCAAATTATGAATTAACCATAGATCTCTTTCTCTTACCTCTGGATGGATGTGATGTCATACTTAGAGCACAATGGTTAAGAACATTAGGAGACATAATATGGAATTTCTCTCAACTAACAATGCGCTTCCAAGATCAAGAAAAAGAAGTTTGCATAAGAGGCAAGAGATAAGATACTATCACATCAATCAGTAGTCATCAGATAGAGTGGTTATTAAAGAAAGATTGCTCCATTTTTCTCCTGCAACTCTCCATCAAGAAGGAACCTAAAGTTACATCACATACTTTCTAAGAATTAGAGATGCTTCTTTCAAAATTTTCTATGTTATTTGCTGAGCCAAATGGACTTCCCCCACCATGTTCACATGATCATCATATACCTCTATTATCGGGGAGTGCACCAACAAATATTAGGTCTTATCCCTACCCTCACATACAAAAGGAGGAAATTGAGAAGATTTTACAAGAGATGCTTCAAGTTGGTATCGTTCGCCTAAGTGTAAGTCCATATTCCTCCCTAGTGTTGCTTGTATGAAGAAAGATGGAAGTTGGCAAATGTGTGTAGATTACCGTGAACTCAATAAATTTTCAATGAAAGATAAGTATCCCATCCCCATCATTGATGAATTACTTGATGAATTAGGGGGCATCTCATTCTTCTCAAAGTTGGATCTTTGCTTAGGTTTCCATCAGATAAGAATCCATCAATCAAACATTCCAAAAATAGCTTTTTGGACTCATGATGGACGTCATTATGAATTTTTAGTCATGCCTTTTGGCTCAACTAATGCACCACACCTTCTACATTCCAAATTTTGATGAACGATATCTTCAGACCTTACCTTCATAAGTTTGTATTGATTTTCTTTGATGACATTCTTGTTTATAGTTCATCATTCGGAGATCATTTGCATCACCTTTATAAAGTACTCACTCTTTTATGTGAGCACTCTCTTTTTCTGAAAAGATCCAAGTGCAGCTTTGAGACAACTAAGGTGGAATGTCTTGGTCATATTGTAAACCAAAAAGGAGTAGCTGCTAATCCCTCCAAGGTACAAGTTATGAAGGAGTGGCCTACCCCAAAGAATATCAAGGCATTACGTGGTTTTCTGGGTCTCACAGGTTATTATCATAAATTTGTAAAAAAGTATGGAAAGATTAGTGCTCCACTAACAACTTTATTAAAGAAAGATGCATTCGGATGGTGTCCTGAAGCAGAAAAGGCATTCCAAACTTAAAAGAGGCTATGATGACAACGCTAGTTCTTGCATTACCTAATTTTAATAAGCAATTTGTCAATGAAGCCAATGCATCCGGAGTTGGAATCGGAGTAGTTATTATGCAAGAAGGACGACCATTAGCTTTTACAAGCAAGGCGCTATCTCCTCTACATCAACAGATGTCTATTTATGATAAAGAGAGGTCGGCTATCATACATGTCGTTACAAAATGGAGACCCTATCTTCTTGGCTGATGCTTTCAAATACAAACTGACCATAAGAGCCTTAAGTTCATCTTGGATCAACATATCTCTAATATGGATCAACAAAAATGGATCAAGAGGCTCTTGGGATATGATTATAAAATTGTTTACAAGAAAGGAATGGAAAATACAATAGTTGATGCTTTATCTCGCCTTCCTAACCAAATGGAGTTTGCTGCTATTGTAGGACCGTTGAGAATGAGAGAGAGGTGAATCTCGTCGCTTAAAAAAAAATTCTTTTCGTAAAATATAGTAGCAGAATAAATAAAAGCAAACACATAAAAACATAAGTTCCTTTTTTACTTGGTTCAGAGCCCAGCCGACTCCTACTTCAAGACCCCTTGGATCGTATCCGTTGGGTAATTCACTAAAGATCTTCTCCGAAACTTCGAAAGGAGAAATCGAATACAAATGAAAGAGATAGTAATAACTTTACAACTCTTTTAGATAAACAATAAAAATAAAGTTACTGATAGAAGAATATTAGTAAGTGAAGCTTGTCATCGGCGTTGCTCTCGATGCGAAGGCTTGCTCGAAGATGATCTTGGCACAGAGAATGAGAGCACGAATTATGAGAGTTTATTATTCTACCAATTGATGCTTAGCCTTCATCCTTGAGGCTCCTTTTTATAGCCGAGCCAATAGCCAATCTGATCCCACTAATCGTGCTGAGCTTCCAAATTTTGAGCTGATCTGTAAACTGATCAAGCTGATCCATCGACGAAACCCTAGTGAATCAGCTCGGCTTTGCGTCTAGCTTCATGATCTGATCCATCATGAAATCAGCTTGATTCATTGACTAAACAACTTTATTCGTCGACTGAACCCAAACTACCTCTCTGGCTGATCGGTCCGATCTCCGTGAAATCTGCTGATCCGTCGAATGAACAAAATTATCCGTTGATGGAACCCTTTTTACCTTTTGGGCTCTAATCCGATCTAATCCAATCTTGGATAAATCTCTAATCCATCGACTAATAACCTTAATACGTCGACGGAACAAGTTTTTGGATCTGTCAACTAAAGCATCCTATCCGTCGACGGAACCACTCAGTTCCTGCAAGATAGTGTTAGCACATATATATAATATTTATCCTGCAAAACAGAGTTAGTATAGATATAATATTTATGCATGAAATATATGTCTAAGATCAAGTCTGAACTTGACTTGAATCTTAGTCTAATCTAGGCTTTGATCTCTAGGTTGGTTCAAAACTTGATTAGCATCTAAGTCCCAATTGGGATACGTCAAGCATAGTAATACAAACCAGAAACTTAATTTCGATCACACTTGCTTGGAGTTCACTCCTCCAAGACTTTTCACTATCTAAGATTCACTCCCTTAAGATTTTTCTCTTGCTTGGAGTTCACTCCTCCAAGATTTTAAATACCTAAGGTTCACTCACTTAGAATTTTCCTCTTACTTGGAATTCACTCCTCCAAGACTTTTCAATACCTAAGGTTCACTCCCTTAAAATTTTCCTCTTGCTTGGAGTTCACTCCTCCAAGACTTTTCACTACCTAAGGTTCACTCTCTTAGAATTTTTCTCTTGCTTGAAGTTCACTCCTCCAAAACTTTTCACTACCTAAGGTTCACTCCCTTAGAATTTTTCTCTTGCCAATAGGGATGGTAATTTTTCTCGCGGGTTCGGATACCCGGGGGAAAATCCGAAATAGGGCGGGTTCGGGGAGGCATTATCGGGTTCAGGTTCAGAGATTTTTTAAAATCCCCGCAGCAGACTGGGACGGGTATGAGGATGTTATCCCCATCCCCGAACCCATCCCGATATCCCCAATAATAATAATAATAAAAATAATTTCAATAATATTTAAGATTTACACGTTTACAAGTGAAAACCTAATACCCTAATCCTCACTCCCAGCCTCCCCCAATTCCCGATTCTCTTCATCCCTTCACTCCCCGTCTCCCAACCGCCACCCCAAAATCCCGATTACAATCTGTCACTTCTAAGTTTCGGTCGATTCCGGCTTCTTGTTTCTCTAAGGTACTTCAAATCATAATTACAAGTTTTTTGTTCTTTTTCTACATCACAGATCTCCTCTCTTGACAATCTATCAAATAAGTGGTCATATTCCTTTTTTATATGTATTTTTTATGGATTCAGTGTGGTGTGAGTCGAGATTTTATATTTTAAATTAGCTTTATGTTATATATTGATATATAATAATTTTTTGTCAATAAATTACATAGGGAACGAATGGTTGTGGGAATATGTGATTTCTTCATTTCACACGATTTTGATTGTATATATGCACGTTTATGTACTTGTGATTGGTTTTGGATATTATTTTATCATTACTGTTATTATAAGTTGTTGAATGTCCACTAATTTTGTCATTTGTGAAAGAGCTAATTGATTCTCATTTTATACTTAGAGATTTTATTCACTTTTGAGTTTTCTACTAATTTAT
>JBBUKS010001135.1:0-13018 GCA_038050645.1 Hedychium gardnerianum | reverse complement strand
ATAGATGATGATATAGTAGGGGATAGAGCTCAATGGCGTAAAATGATCCATATAGCCGACCCCACATAGTGGGATAATGCTCGGTTGTTGTTGTTGTTGTTGTATAAAATTGTTGTTGTTGTTGTTGTATTGTACATTATTGTCATTATGGTACTAATAGTTGCCTTGTCAAAATTATTTTGAACTTCTTGTATCACTACAAAAAAATAACGATTTAGGGACGAAAATTAGCGACAAAAGTTTTTCGTCGCAAATTAGCAATGATATTAGCGATGAAAACATATTCATCACAAAACAACAATGAAATTAGCAACAAAAAAAAAAATCATCGCAAACTTAGCAACCGAAATATTCATCATTAAACTTGTCACCAATCAGCGACGACAACTAAATTTGTCGCCGATCAGCGAAGAAATCTAAATTCATTGCAAATTAGCGTCGAATTTGATGACAAAGTTATTCGGACCTATTTAGTTTAAATAAGTTAGCAACGGATCGTTGATTCGTCGCTAAAATCAGCAATGAATCGCTGATTTATCGCTAAAATCGCTAATTAGCGACGTATCAATGAATTTGTCGCTAAATTAAAGAAAATTTGAATTTTCAATTGTCAATTTATTTAGTTTTGATAGGGATTGGAAGAGAGATGTGTTGGGTGTGTTCTTATCTTTGATCTTATTTAATTTAATATTTTTTTCATTCACACACAAATATTTGTATGTGAACGGAATAGACCCTTAATGTATGTTCATGTAAAAAAGTTAAACCTATTTTTACAAGGCTACGATGGGCAACAAGGGTTTAAGTGTCACCCAGGATATATTACACTTCAAAAATATCTTCGTTAATCAAACTTTTTTGTTATTTAAAAAACATATATTTTATGTTAATTTTTAGTATTTTAATCAAAAATATTTTCTCTAAATTATCATTTCAAAATCGATTCCATTAGTAATATTTTATTAATTTAAATTAGTTCATAATTATTTAAATAAAAATTTTATGATTAAATTTTACTATAAATTCGTAATTATTTTATCCAAACACTATCACTTGTGTAAAAACAATTAAACTCTAATGACTATTTTTATAACATTAGAGCATAAAAACATTATCTATCTTCAACTCTAATAAATATTAATATACGTTATTTATGAGGCATGTTGATCAGTGGCTCGTGACTGCAAATGTTAACATACGATGCATGACTAAAATGTTAAAACATTTTATTATTTTTATTTATCCCATATATAAGGTTATTTAAATAAATAAATTTAATTAAAATTTCAGCAACGAATCTGCTATTCGTCACTAAATTAGCGATGAATCATGTTGATTCGTCTCTGTTTTAGCGACGAATCAACGATGAATCATTATTCATCGCTGAATTTTGGGATTTAACCCATCCCTAGATCAAGGTTTTCTCCCGCATCCACTCGCGTCGTCGCCGCCTCCTTCGTTCTCAAGTCTCTCCAACCTGTGAAGCCTGTCGATCTCCTCCAGTAAGCTCTTTTCTAACCACCTTCTCCCCTCCCCGCTCTCGCCAGCAGGTCATGCAGCGGTCGATTGTGAGAGGCGACCGTGCGTCCTTACTACCGACTGCGAGAGGCGGTCGTGCACCATTGCTGCCGGTTGTGAGAAGCGGCTGCCCTTGCTGCCGACTGCAAGAGATGCAACCCTTGTCGCCGGCTCTCCCTTGCGGCTAGCTCTCTCTTGCGGCCGACTGCGAGAGAGGCCGACCTTGTTGTCGTCTGCCCTTGCGGGCAGCTGCTAGCATTGCCGTCCTCGCTGCCGACTGCTAGCATTGTCGGCCTCGCTGCTGACTGCTAGCGCTACCGACCTCGCTGTTGGATGTGGCCACAGCCTGCCTTGCGACCGGTTGGGAGCACGGTCGGCTACAAGTGCAGCCCTACCGACTTTGAACGAGGCCAACTTTGCAGTCGGCCTTGCTGCCGGCTTTGAGCGAGGCCTGCCTTGCTGCCGATTGCGAGTGCGGCTTGTTGCAAGGCCGACAACAATTAGTTGTGTTGTTAAAGATAACTAATTGTTGTCGTTGATTGCAACGAAATTTGTTTGTGCATGTGTTTATTTGGCGTGGACTGAAAGTAGTTGGAGAACTATTTTTGTTATACCAATTTAATTATAATAGTAATTAGTTATGTTTACTATTTTTGTTATACCAATTTAATTATATTAGTTATTGTTATATTAATTTAGCTGTAATTAATTATGTTACTGTTGTTGATGAGGTTAGTATTAGCTTTTATTTATAGTAGATCCGAATTAATATTTTAATAATTTTAAATTTGAAAATAGAAAAAATGCAGAAAGAAAGGAGTTAAATAAGAACTTACTTGAATGTAGGAGTTTAACTAATGAGTTTATTATTGGGTTGGAGATTTTTTTGCAATTTGCTTCCAGTAATGTTGAGTTTATGGATGAGAATAAGATAATGTGTTCATGCATAAAGTATCATAATGAAAAATATTTTGAATCTGATAAAGTCCGAGAACTTTTTTGTAGATTTAGTTTTATTCCGAATTACTAAAATTGGACATGTCATGGTGAACCATTTATATCCAATGAGAATTATGGACAAAACTTACAAGTCTCAGTTAATATGGATCAAAGTTATTATGATCAATTAAATCTATATCAGAGGATGATAATTGATGTAATGGGGCAGAATTTTATTCCCGAACCGAGCACTGTAAGTTCTAGTTTTCCTCCAATATTTGAAACAATGTTTACTAGTTATGCATCAGCATTGGAGGAGGTAACGCCACCTAGGTTTGATGAAATTGCAAATAATGAACCATATCTCCAATTTCAACAAGTGTTAAGTGTTGTAGATGAACCTGTTTGAGATAGTTGTGACAATCACACTAAATTATCTTTAACTGCAAGACTGTTGAATGTCAAGACAGAACATAATATGTCTGAAAATTATTTTAATGATTTTGTTCAAGTTATTAGAGAGGTATTGTCACGTGATCACATAATGCATAATGATTTTTACAGTATGAAAAAACTTGTGAAAGAATTAGGTCTTCCGGTGGAAAGAATTGATGTTTGCAGAGATGATTGTATGCTATATTGGGGAGATGATGCAGATGCAGATGCAGATGTTTGTAAATTCTGTAATCAATGCAGGTACAAGAGTACAAGGAGGTCAAGTCATAATTAGCGATGTAAATCATACAGACAAATATTTTATTTGCCTTTAACTCCTAGGTTACAAAGATTTTATGCATCAAAGGTCATTTCTGAACACATGACTTGACATACAAATCATCAAATAGAAGAAGGGCTAATGTGTCATCCATCATATGCAGAGGGGCGGAAAAATTTTGATAGAACATATCTGAACATATCTAATACAACCTATTCCTAATTTAATCATATTCAATAAAAACATATTAAACACTAGTGAATTTTTGGGGGAAAAAATTCTCTCTCTCTCTCTCTCTATATATATATATATATAATTTAATCGGGTAACCGGGTAGGGTATGTGTAGGATTCTACTAGACCCGTCTCCATACCCGATTATCTGAATACCCATACCCGATTATCCAATTATTTAATCGGATTCAAAAAAATCCCTCCATACCCTCCTTCATTCGGGTCAGGTATCGGATCTTCCATCGAGTTCGGAGGAAATTGTCATCCCTAGTTCTAACAGGTATTGTAGTGTGTTTCTGGTGTCAAAAGACTAGCAACACGTTATTGTTGGTATAGGGATAGCAACATGTTATTGTTGGTATAGGGATATCAACAACAACGTGTTACTGGTCTTGTTAGGATCAACAACAAAGTGTTTTAACAAGTATAGTAGTATGTTTTTGGTGTCGAAAGATCAACAACACATTGTTGCTAGTATAGGGATATCAGCAACAACGAGTTGCAGGTCTTGCTAGGATCAGTAACAAAGTGTTCTACTTGGTATTGTAGTGTGTTATTGGTGTTGAAATACCAGCAATACAATGTTGTTGGTCTAAGACACATCAGCAACAATGTGTTCCTAGTCTTGCTAAGATCAACAACGGAGTGTTCTGACAGGTATTGTAGTGTGTTGCTGTTCTAGAAATACCACCAACACGTTGTTGCTAGTATAAGGGGATCAACAACACAGTTTTCAAACATGTATTATAATGTATTGCTCCTGTGCAAATTGTAAGAACACAAATGAGTTTATGGGACTCCAATACGTCGGTAAAAATTTAATTTATGATGTTTAAACAAGTGTAGGTCCATCAGCTGGTTTCGTCACAAAAGTGGCTTATGAACCTAGAGACATCTGAATGATCCCAAACAAATTTTCATGTGCTCATCTTGGTCTCCTCAGTACACCCATGTGGTCAAACAAAACCATGATACACTGTATTCAGTCCAGTTATTGTTAGTACACATTTTTGACACGATAAATGATGTCAATAACTCGTTACAAATTGTAAGACGGTGATACCCACTATCTAAGAATACAAATGAGTTCATGGGACTCCAATACGTCGGTAAAAAATCAATTTATGATATTTAGACATGTGTAGGTTCATCAACCGATTTCGTTACAAAAGTGGCTGATGGGCCTAGAGACATCCGAATGATCCCAAACAAAGTCTCATGTTCTCTTTCTTAGCCTCCTTAGTACACTTATGTCGTCAAACACAACCATGAAACACTGTATTCAATCTAGTTATTTTTCGTACACGTTTTCAGTATGATAAATGATGTCGGTGACTCGTTACAAATTGTAAGGCAGTGATATCCACTATCTAAGAATAAAAATGAGTTCATGGGACTCCAATACGTCGGTAAAAATTCAATTCATGATGTTTAGATAAGTGTAGGTCCATCAACCGATTTTGTTACAAAAGTGGTTGATGGACCTAGAGACATCCGAATGATCCCAAACATAGTTTCATGTTCTTGTCTTAGTCTCCTCAGTACACTCATGTCGTGAAACACAACCATGATACACTATATTCATTTCAATTATTTTCCGTACACATTTTCAGTACGATAAATGATGTTGGTGACTCGTTACAAATTAGAAGGCGGTGATACCCATTGTCTGAGAACACAAATGAGTTCATGGGACTCCAATACATTGATAAAAATTTAATTTATGACGTTAACACAAGTGTAGGTCCATCAATCGATTTCGTCACAAAAGTAGCTGATGGACCAAGATAACTTAGAATAACATGAAAGCAAGACTGATGCGCTCATCTAGTTCTCCCAAATATATTCATGGCCGTAACCATCGCTGCGATACACAATTCTCAAAATAGGGGTTTTTTCTTCAAAGCTAGCACTAATGAAACATTCCTTAATATGTAAAATTCAATACCATTATATACATGTACTCGTCTGATATAATCTTTTCAATAATTCATTACAACATTATTAAGATAAAAATATTTTCACAAATAAGTACAAGATCATTTTATAAATTACTAACTATCAAATTCGAACATACCTACTCCAATATCTGAACAACACCAATAATATAATGAAAATCAACTTGCATACTATAAACAACATCAATTTACACCTGTCGACTAGTCAGAACACAACAACAACATCAATAGTTTTATTGAGTTTTACAACAAGAAAAAGAGTTCAATAATTTAGACAAATAAACAGTTAGCAGTAAACCACAATCTCAATTATATAGACGACAACAACCACAATAATAATCTAATAACAACAAGATTTTATACAACAATTGCCACACCAAATAGCAATTTACACCAATCACATTAACAAATACAACATGTACTAACACTAAAATATCAATTTACACTAAAATAGTTCCATGCCAAATAGGCATAAGAAGTTTTTTTTTACAACATAAATATACTACATCATTTGAAATACAAACATACTAAATATTGTCACCAACAAGATTGATGATGCACTCATTCTAATTCAAATCTACTAAACTTATCTTTCAGGATTGAGACTGCAACCTCTAGTATAAATATATGAATGTCCTTCTATGTGAAATCCATCTTCATATTGTACAACAAATGTCGGCAATATTGCATTACAAAGAAGGCACAATCATTGCTGCAGTTTCAAACATTTCAACAACCTAGTTAAATGGTAATATAAATTAGGCAAATAATAATGTACTCAATTTACTTACGACAATATTTGTTGGGGACAATCAACTTTAGTAGAGGACCAATCATCAAAAGACAGATAATCTTGTAGACTGTCGTGCATTTCATTTAGTTTATTATTGGATTTGTTTTTTTCAATCTTGATACCTCACACACAATCGGATGATCATAAATTATTAAAATCAAATTATGTGTCATAGTGCAATAAAGAATATTTTAAATAATCATTACTAACCAACTCTACAAAATAATCATCATTTTTTTGTTATAGGACATCGAATTATAATGATAGAATGTTTTCGTATCAATGTCCATGTCCAATAAATGATAATGAGCACCATCAGTATTCATTGGTATAAAAATATACCTAACTTCACGATCAACTGGATTTGTTTTGATAATGTGTAACAAAGTAGTTTCCCATAAGTGTTCATATGATGACTGCAAAATTCAAGATATATTCGTAATTTAGTGCACTAATATGACAAACATAATATAAGTTATCATATGAAGGAAAATTCTTACCCTGAATCCGGTTGAGCAATAAATGGATTGCTTATATGCCCTACTAAACGAGGATGTTTCCCTAAATAGTATTAAAATGTATGCGTTGATTACTTTCCCGTTCGTAAAAACGCTGCCTAATACACATGTAAGGAAGGCATTTCTTTGTTAATGTGTAGTACCCTTACTCCCATACAAAGTCAGAAACAGGTCATCTCAACTTCGTAAGTACTGATATTAGGTAGGCCACAGTTGCATCTCATTTATTCTTTTTTGCTTTCTTTAAATTTACCTTTAAGATATTGCAAATAAGAACATCTCAATGTATTTAACACCCACAAAAGAAACACATATCAATAGGATTGAAATTAATATTTAATAATTATTCCATAATTCTCAACTTACTTTAGCAGCATCCAACCTCATTGTGTTGAGTGTCTTCTCCCTTTGTTGTATTTTTTTGGCCTCCTCTTCTTCATCAATCTTGTTGGGGACTAATACAGTATTGTATTCTTGTATTTCAATATTTTTGCCTTGCTTTAGATAATTTTTAACCCCCCACCCCCCCTCCCTAGCCTTCTTCATTTGTCTCTTGGCCCTCTTCATACTCGGGACCATTGTTACCCATGAAGGTGTATCTTTAGGAGTGTCCTTGAGGTCATAGCGGCTTTTGTCACATACTTGTCTCATCAGATTGGTCGATGAATCTTCAGGAGGAAGTCTTGTCAGGTGCCTAGTTGGAAAAGATAATTCTTCCCTTTCCAAAATGACAACTAACTCTTTATTTAATGCCGCTAATTCTTCATTCTGGCAGGTAAGGAATGAAATAGTATTTTCTTTTACAATACAAATTGAACATCCAACTGTCTCCTATGAGTCTATATCGATTTGTGCAGTGAATGTGTCACCCCTGTGTGGTGTTGACCCAAATTGAGTGGTGAGGGGGGTCCTAAGTAAATGGACTTCCTCAAGAGTAGGGAGAATATCAACAATAATCTGAATAATCAATAACAATAGATACTCAATTAACAAACATTTACATAGATAATTGGACTGTATCGTTATTCCAAATACACCTTATGTTTACTTGGAGAGGTGAGAGTCCTTCTAACTTATCCCTTACTTTATTAATATAAGAATAAGTAGACGTCCACTTGCTTATTCTCGGTCCTACGATGTTGCTTGGCCATTGAATAGCGACATGCTCAAAAAACCAAGCCTATGCCATCAATAAATCATTGGATGCTATTAGCTATTTATGCAAATAAATACCTACATATTCAAGACTTACAGCAAGTAGACCAACAAATCCCTTCAAATAAGGCAGCATGATGATACAGCTATGAGTCTTTGCGGCAAACACTTCTCCAAATATCAAGAGTTAAGGTGTCATATAATTATATATTGCCTAAACCCAATTATAATTTCCTAGGTTGTCAATTATAATATCCTAGGTTGTCGATATCATCGACAATATCTATAATTTATATAGGTAGCTTATAAGTAGAAGAAGCAAATAAAACAAAAGAAAATATATACAAAATATAAAATTTACAAAATGACCTAACATCCTCATCTGATTCTATGCGGAAATAATATTTCTTCATTAGGTGTTCTAATCTATTAATTTAGCTCGTTCCTTGCAAAATATCTTTTATACAATTTTTCAAAAGTAACATTGGAATACAAATCTACATGCATGTCTCTATCACGGGATTCCGAGCAATGGTGCCACGTTTTTGGTTGTGAAGGTCACACCCACATTGCAAAATTTAAAAAAGTTTGTCTTCTGAATTCCAATTTTCAAATATGTTCACTAGTAATCCCCTAATTGGATTTTTTGGTATGTTAAGGAATGATATAAAGGGGCTACTACTTATAATGTTAATGTGTTTTTCATGGAGATTGACTCTGAATGCCCCTTTCCCTTGCCCTTACCCTTTGGGGAAGTTTGACAGAAGAATTCTATAAAATGACCTAATTTACTCATCCAATATAACTTCTGCTCCATATGTGATAAATCATTCTTTAGCTTTTTTTGCAGATATAGATGTTTGTATTTCCTTTAGTATACAAATAAACCATTCGAGCTTTGTAAATAATCAATCAAATAACATGATTTTAGTCAAATTAAGTTAAACTATTTAGAAGACCAACACCACTCTGTTAGTCAATTATTCAATGGTAAGAAATATGACACAAAAATCAAAATAAATTATATATTTTAGCCAATTCATCTGGATATATTTAACAAACTTAAATACAAACTATATATGACAACCAATAGTCCTAGTAATTGATTGTACAGATCGAACCATCTGTAAATATTATTCCTAGTTGATGATGGTACTGAACTCGATGGCCTAGTTCATAATGTGTTTTTTAACTAAGCTTGATAACCTACCTATATGATACTGCTTAAGTTAATTCAATCACATACCTTTTATGAAACTAAGTATACATATTTTTCTTAAATTTTTGAAAACATGCAATCTAAATATTTTCACTTGACAAGATGATGGATTCTTTGACATTTCGAATATTAATGATTTTGTAGCCTTGGGGTCAACCCTCACTCGGACCTGATTTTTCCAGGGAAAAACACTAGCTGACGGGATGGAAGCCTTATATTGGGAGATCACGTGGTCGCCGGTTAAGCACTGAGAGCTAGCATTCTTGGTTTCGTTGATGAGACGAAAGCGAGGCTAGTGAAAGCGCCGATGAACACTAAATGGAGGAGGGTTGGTGAAGTAAAAGTAGGGATTTAGGATGATTTCGTCGGTGGAAACTAGGGTTTTCGATTTCGCCGATGAAGCGCCTTGTCAGGAATTTTTTACTGGAAAATGTGTAAGTGGTTCAATGAGATGCCTCGGACTGCCGTTTAAGTCATACCTTCTTTGGACGATCGCATGACCACACACGTGATTTTGGGGAAGGGTAAAATAGGAAATTTACCCAACGTACGTTGTTTGGACAATCCCAAAAGCACATACGCAATTTGGGTAAATCGCATATTCACCTACGCGCTTTGGTAAATTGCCAAATAAAATAATTGACTATTAAAATATTTTGATTAAAGCTAGTTAAATATATCAAAATTATGATACTGTTATTAAATTTTTATATCCTTAGATGCTAATTCATGCCCCTTTATAGTGGGATTTGGATGGCTCACAAGATCTAAAGCATGAAAAGCAAGGTGACATAGCGGAAGCTAATGAATCCGTTGATTCACATATGAATACTGAAAGTAATCTTCTAAAACTTGTTGATTCGATAGAAGAATACCAAGAAATATGAAAATAAACTCATTATTCCCAAAGAAGGAGACGACGAAAATATTTTTAATCAATGAAAACTCTCTCAAAATAACTAGACGTTTAAATAGATCCAAAACTTTAACTTTCAAAAGTCGAATATACCCTTAAACCCTAGACTTGAAAATTACTAAAAATAGTAACAAAAATATTCGGAGCCTCCGAAAAGACCCTAAACGATATTTTTTGGATCTGAAATATTGGCAGTTACGAGTTCGACCTGGTAACAAATGTAGATCTTGTTAGGAATATAATCTAAGTCCTATATTAGAAATACATGAAAAAGATCATGGGTTTATAAGATGAATATATCTCTATTGGAATGAGATCTTTTGGATAGAACCAAAAAATAAATCGATGAGGGCTTAGGCTCAAAGTGGACAATATCATACCATTATGGAGATATATGAATTCTTTTAATCCTAACAATTAGTATCAGAGTCATGATTCAGATCTAGTCATTTGGATAGAATAGTGACCTTGAACGAATGAGGTGAGGGCTCCTAGAGGAGTGAACTCTAAGCAAAAAGTCCAAATAGTTCAAGGGTGACTGGATATTTGACGAAAATCCTAGGGGAGTGAATCCTAAGTGGTGAAAAGTCTAAGCAGGCCAAAGGTGACCGAATGCTTGGCGAAAAATTTGGGGGAGTGAACCCTAGGTAGTGAAAAGTCTAAGTAGGTCAAGGGTGACCGAATGCTTAACGAAAATCCTGAAGGAGTGAACCCTAGGTGATGAAAAGTCTTAGAGAAGAGGAGTGACCTCGATTGACCGGATGCTTGAAGGGAGACACAAAGCAGGTCAAGAGTGACCGGATACTTGAAGAGAGTCCTGGACCATGAGAATAATGATGGTCCTTCATTTGAGGGGAGGATTGTTAGAAATATAATCAAAGTCCCAAATTAAAAATACATAAAGAAAAATCATGAGTGTATAAAATAAAATATATTTTTATTGGAATGAAGTCTTTTGGATATAATTTAAAAATAAATTGATTTAACTAAAGTGAATAATATAATATCATTATGAAAATATATAAATTCTTTTATTCCTAACAGATTTCTAAATGAACTTCAATTTTGTACATAGATCATTCCATTTTGATGTCTAATAAAAATTATGACCTTCAAAACTTAATTTATTGTTCCGCATCACAAGGTAACATGACACAATTATAACTTAGAGCAAGCGCAAGTGAAAGTCAAAGCATTAGGGTTCTACATACCTGAAGAGGAAGTGTCAAAGCTTTTCAGGCTCTCAAGTGGATTCACTTTCACCTACTATATATATATTCCTATCACTAATTGTGGCTAAGATTAGATGGTAATTAATATACTCATTAAAAATCATGTATTTACAAGTTACCTTCATTTGCTTCAATTTTTATTATCGAGTACTTCATTTTAAAAAATATTAAAAATGCACCTTATATCTTAAAGATATTTTTATTTTAAAATTGTTGTAACAACTTTGTTAAAACTGCTCTAATATATTTAAAATTACTAAGAAATTATAATCAAAACACTCAAATATTGATGAATATTAATTCAATTTAGTTAAAAAAAAATAAAGATGATTAAAATTGTTAAAGTAATTTTAGTCAAAGTTGGTTATAACATTTTGATAAAGGTATTTTAGAAACATAGGGCATCCTTTTGATATGCTTTTAAAATGAGGTGTGCTTTCTTAATTTATGCCTTGCTATAAGATAGGAGATTAGAAGTTGACTTAGTTCCAATCTTATCCTAACCTGACAGACACGCCCAGATAAACATATATATCAGAAGCACAGAGAGAACACTCACTGCACTGCACTGCACAAAGTGCCTTTGTGTTTTATACTTAATTTATTTCATCTTCAAAAAATGTACATCAAGTACAATCTCTCAAATTGGAGCTTGATTCTATTCTATCTTTGTCTCCCTCTTTCGTTTTTCTTTTTCTTTTCTTTTCGAGCAAATTAACAAGCATCTTCTCTCTACCTTCTGTCTCAAGATTGTCCAGGGCATGCACTTCCCACACTACTCCACACCATGCTCTCTAGCTAGCTAGGGTTTCATTTAAGTGATGATACGAAGATAAGTTAAGTTCTATGTAGCAAGTCCTGATCAAGTTAATAAGGAAGTCATATGGTAGAATTAAAGTTTGATTAATATAGGGATCATGTGGCGCTTTTAAAACTTGGTCAACATAGTTTCTATGTGGCATATCAATAAATCCCTTGATGGATCTCGATTCTTGGCGGATACCGACTTCTGGAGGATCCTGACTCCTGACTGATTCCGACTCCTGATTGATCATGACTCCTGGTGGATCCCAACTCCTGGCTGATCTCGATTCTTAGAGGATCCCGACTCTTGAAGAATCCCGACTCCTGGTGGATTTCGACTTCTGGCTGATCTCACCTCCTAGAAGATCTCGACTCCTGGAGGATCACAACTCCTGGCTGATCCCGACTCCTGGTGAATCTCAACTTCTGGAGGACCCCGACTCTTGGCTGATCTCGACTCCTAAAGAATCCCGACTCCTGATTGATCTCGACTCATGGACTTCCCGGCATGCGATAATTATTAACATTAAAAGACATGATGGTTACAAACACATCCTTTAATGCTCATTAAATACTCCTTAATACTCTTTGAATGATCTCTGCATATAAAAAACAGAGAAGACACCAAAATAAGGGGAGACTCGAACATTTATGCATATTTTTCATTTTCTACTTTTTCATTACTATAAACCTCCATGCTTACTTAGGCATAGGAGGAATCTTATCGAAATACCTCCAAGTGAGCCCTATGATGCGTGTTATTCTTCGCAAGAAATCATCGCGCTACATGAAGAAATCAAGGAGGAGGCCTCGATGTCATCGTTTTTGCTTCCGAGATGGACTTCTATCATCGCGTCATCATAGTAAGATGTCTAAATCGATACCGGAGTAAACTTTTATCGTCGTGTTATCGTGATGATGAGATGTTCAAACAGGAACAAGTGAGATTAATAATTCATAATGCGGTCAACACTTGATCGATCACAGCACAAAATAAAGAAGCAAGATTCATCATCCA
>JBBUKS010001124.1:0-13018 GCA_038050645.1 Hedychium gardnerianum | reverse complement strand
GTTGTTGATTTTTGTGACAACGCAATATTATTGCTTATTTTTTTCGAACAATACAGTGTTATTGTTAATTTTCGAAAATAAACAACATGATGCTGCATTTTCGAAAAAAAATTAATAACAACATTCTCTTGTTGATTTTCGAAAATCATCAATACATTTGTTGTCGAAAAAAATCAGCATCAATATTTTATTACTATTTTCAGAAATCAATAATACAATAAAAAATGATTTGATTTTTTTTCAGATAAACAGTAAAAATAAAACATAAAAAGGAAGAAGGGTAAATATGAAATGAACCAGCGCTACGTTGTTTGAACAATTCTAAAAGCATATATGTGAATTAAGGAAAATAAATAATAATAATAATTAATTAGATTAAATAACATTAAATTTAAAATGATCAATTTAATCTCATAAAAAAATTTCATCGATCATCAAAATAAATTAAAAAATAATAATAAATACTCATCCAAATAGTCAGCATTTTTAAATCTATCTCTTACTAGAAAAAAATTTTCCTACAATACACCGCAATTAAAATTCAAATATTAAATCTTTTGATTATTCATTAAAAAAACCTAATCATTACATATTATCCCCAAAAAAAAAAACACAAAACCACCTACGTGAAATGGTAAATTGCTAAAGTTAATTAACTAATTTGATAAACCCTTACGCCTAAACTCTCTTTTTTTTTAAAGGAAAATAGAGAGAAAAACCTAACAAGACGATATGATCCAATCCTCGTAATGCAGGGATTGAACCCCCATACATTGGCTTGATGGAATAGATTAGATAACTTCACCATGACCGATCCCAAGTTCATATGAATAAGGAGGATCGTGTTAAATTGTCAATCAACATCAAACAATTACAAATGTACGAATTCAATGACGACGTAAGAGAATGCATATAGTCATCCTCATTTAATGGATAAAGACATTATTATTGACTCAATGGAGTAGCCTCTTTCATTCAACGGGACTAGTATTTTTGGGGGAAGAAGCATGCTTACGTTGAAGTAAAAGATAAAATTGTTACCCCCTTTGCAGGGGAGAGATCAGGTATCTAGTAAAATATTTTATATTATTAAAAATTGACTTAAAATTTATTAAAATAACTATTCATGCTTGAACTATTCATGCTTGCATGCTACTTGCTAGGATGAAGAAATTGGTAGTTAATACAGACCGACTTCAGCCACATTTAACTTATTTTCGAAAAGTTAAATATGCATAAGCTGTCTTTAGTAGCCCAAACAAGAAAGACAAATTATGACAGATCAAGTCTTATACCTCGAGTTGAAACAACTGAAATTAACCAAAGATCACTTACTCCATATTTTGAACTGACATAGGATCGTATCAGTGAAGCTTGGGGTTTGCGACAGCAACTGAAGGTTTCCCATGTTGACAACAAAAAAGGCATATAAATATATGTTAGTGTGTGCAGGAATGATGACCATTACACCAATAAGTAGCACTATACATGGCAAATTCTGAACAAGAAACGTTTGGCATCTTACTTGCTGGTAAATATGAACACTGTAAACTGCAGATTGCGAAAGAACCTTACACTTGCAAGAGTTATTTGTAAGAAAAAGTTAGGGTGGACTAGATGAAGGATATCATGTAGTCCTCATTTGTGTTCACAGATTGGAGATTGCCACTTGTGAGGCTCGCCGCACTTGGACCTTGTGCCATGAGGTGTTCAATATACCCCTTAGATTCCACACGACTTCTACGTTTTCTGGTTGGACATTTGAGGCAGTGTCAACCTGAAAATTAAGCAGATAAAACAAAATTAGAACTTAAGCACACTAGCCATGTGAGCAGCAGGGAACAAAGAGAAACTATGCATGTGAATAGTATTAGTTCCTAATAGCTCAGAATGTTTCCTAAATTGAAGACCTCAAGGGGTTCTCTATGATCCACTTTTCGATATTGAGTAGATTTTAGCAAGAGAAGCCACAGCAATAATCCACTGCAAAGTTTTTATTTTGAAATGAATGGAGCTTGGGGTTCAGTCAAAAATGCGAACCCCAGTTGCTGCTCCAACACGGTTACAAGAATTCTGAATGGAGTGAGTTTGATCTCAGGGTTCATTAGATGTTTTGACAATGGATTTGGAAATAAACAAATCAGTACCTAAGACCTATTAATATTATGTATCGTTGCAACTACAACAGCATTAACACTATGCATTGTTTTTTGTGAGCATCTTATAACTATGTAAGAAACATGACAAGGATAAGGGAAAAAAAATACAAACTCAAGACTTAGGGTCGTCAATAACTAGTTCAAACTTTGGGCATCAGCAATAACCAGAAAAGAATCTAAGGGAACTCTTAAAATATTGTCTTAGATTTTCTCTATAATTTGTTACATAAAGATAATCCAAATGAAGAGCTTCACTAGCCATCAGCAATGCAAATAACATAAATCATTTTAGATTAAACACTTCCAATAAATCAATGCAAAATATAAATTAGAATGTTACTTAATACACTAAAGAACAAATTTATTTTACTTATCTCCAATGAACCTACTTCTTTCTTTTTCTTTTTGCATGTCTTATGAGTCTGTAAAACTAGCATTCTACCCATTCAAGCAATAATATAAAGTTTTCTTAGAAGGCAATTGAGACATGCTGAGATCACCAAGGAACACTGACCTATCTTGTGCTATATCAACAACAGGACATTTCCATGCTTGACACATTTTATCCTCTTAAACAATCAATTTAATAGAATGGTCCAAGACCATCAAATGCAAAAGATTCAGTAATAACCAGGAAGTCAGTAAATTTTCTCTTGATATAATCAGGCATCACAGCGATGTCTTCTTAAAAACAGAAGGGAACAATACGCTCCAATGATGTCGTAGTGACTTATCTTAAATTTTATTTCAATTCATTTGGCTGCCTAGACTTCCACCAAATTCTCACGATTAGAAATTATTTAAACTAACATTCAGAATTGTGTGACTACTAGTACCGGATTGTAGTTAAACCATCAGTTGAATATTTATTGTAAGCGCTAGAAAATAAGTAAAAGATAAGCAAACAATTAAATATTAAAGAACATCTGTAGGAATAATAGTTATGTTCATAAGGACAATTGCAGCAATAGTGCATACCGCCTTAGCAATAATCACAGTACTTTCCGGAACATCAACAACCGCCTTAAATAGAACCCATGCCCACTTATCATTGTTCAAATCATCAGATTGGTATGGTATATTTCCTCTCTGACACCTCTGAGCTTCAAACCATGTCTTGCCCCCATCAACAGATATATCCACTCTCTCAATTCCCCGACCACCACCAGTTACAGCATATCCAGCAACTGTAACCTATAGCACAAAATGCCAAAGAATATTGTAGCTATCACCTTGAATTCAGAATGTAAAGTTCCAAGACAGCAGTTTACATACCTTTCCTGGTTTAACAAAATCCGCATCCTCTAAAGAGCATATTGCACTCTGTCAAAACAAAAAATTGATGGAAGCAAACATTAATTTTCTGGGGAAAAACACCAAGACAAGATGCAAAATAGGGAGAAGATGCAAACCATGTCTAAATTTATTTGATGTCAAGTAAGATTGACACTTTCCAAGTACCAGTTAAGTTCCATTAATCTGTTAGCGTGCTATGATCGTATGTTAAATTATTTCAACTATCAGAAAACCAGACCAAAAGCCTCACTGAAAAAAAAGGTGAGATTGAATTAAAACACTTTTTTTCTTTGATTGAAAATCCTTTAAGGGATAAAGAATTAATGCCTGCACTAGGATTTAGGCAAAGCAAACAATTCTGAAGTGTCTGAGCCAATCCTAAATCCTGAAATAATACTCAAGTAATGGGAAAACTTAAAAACCTCTCCAAGAATATTGTCTTTGCTTGCAAGTTACATAGTCATAAAAACTATATGGAAAATTAATAGAACCCAACTAAAGGACAACCCGGTGCATGAATCTTCCGCCAATGCGGGATCCCGGAGAAGGGTCTATTGTACGCATCCTTATCCTACTTTGCAAGAGATTGCTTTCGAGACTTGAACTCGTGACCTCTAAGTCACACGGCAACAAATTTACCGTTGCGCCAAGGCTCCCATTCTAAGGTAAAAAAATTAGAAGACATTCACTAAGAATCGCCTCTCTGCATGAGAAAGGACATTACCTGCACTGGAAAGTCCATTTGGGCTTTCCTAGATGACCAATTAATATTATCCCAATTAACTGAAGGCGGAAACATCTTGTAATCCTTTTGCATAAAAAATCCCTGTTCACAGAAACCACAATAAGAGAATTACCACATTGTACTGAATAAAAAACTCCAATGAGTCATATCAAACCTGGCATTCTTCTTCAATTATGCTGATTCTGTCCAACCATTTAACAGAACGTGCACCAATTACACCAGGAACAATCACCCGCAATGGATATCCATGATCACGATTTAGTGTCTTCATGTAGAATAATCAGAAAAATCTTATCATGTGATATAATCAAGAGATAAATCAATAGTATTGATCCATTGGAGATAAAAAATGTTAAGTCATCTCATATGGAACTATCCAAATATGTAACATGAAGCAATATGGGTGCAGGGGAAAAGGTTTAAGTTCACACATTAATGCTTCACCCTCTACTAGACACTCCAACACTGGTCCTCATAGTTAAATACCAACACTCCAATTGACCACGTTTTAGATGATTTAGGAAAAGAGGTGTTGGATATCTAGATCCATAGACATAAGAAGCACGGAAGTCTGAGTAACATATTAGAGGACAATAGTATATGGTAGAAAACTTTCAACAGCATTTAGATATGTATTTAAGCCTAACCACTGACTTGCCATTGTTATCCAAGAATGTGAACAGATTTTTCGCTTACCTGTATTAGAATCATAAAAACTCCCAAGAAGCTAGTTTGATGATGTGATTAAAAATTGGCAAAAAATGTTTATTTGGTAGAATTACAAATGGAGAACATGAGAATAGCTTTAGACTCGATCGTAAATAGCATCTGACATCAATGTAAGGTGAACTTCAAATGATGGTATCTCGATTTCTTTAGAATCAGTAGCTTCTTTCACACTCTATTATATATAGTACTTCTACACCATTTAATTTATTTTTGTATTTTGATTTCAATTCTTTTTAAATGGCTAATAAAGTTGTACCAAACCAATGTTTCTTTTCTTCCCCTTTTTGGGAGACAATTTGAAGTCTATTTTGAGTTTGTTGGGGCTCATCAAGAGGGTATTGTGTTATGGGTTAGGTGGGTTCAAATTGGGCTCGATTCATACTTTTTTGAACACTTTTGAGCTGAATGCCTGAACAAGACTTTACTTAGTTTGGACTGGTTATGTTGTGATTCTGTTTGGGCTTAGTGGAGTTTAGGGTTCAGGATTTTCCCCACCAAACCCTCACCCGATCCTCTCCCCTCTCTTCATCTCTATCACAATACATCAAGCCACCTACAAGAGGCAGTAGCACCTTCCTTCCCCTGCAACCCTATGTCCATGTTTTTCTCTCTCCCATTTCCGATTCCTCCATGCTGTTGTGCTTGAAATGGACAGCAGAGCCACATCCAACAAGCTGCGATGCTCGCCTCTTCTTTGGCAGAACTAATGTCCTTCCTCTCTCTCTCAATCTCTCTCTATCTCAATCTCTCTCTATCTCAGTCTCTCTTGCTCACACCCTCTGCTCTGTAACCGCTGCCTTGGCCATCCTCTTTCTCTCTGAGTGAGCAGCAATCCAAGTTGTCTCCCTACTGAGCATTAGTAGACTTGTTTACCCTTCTGCAATGATTGTGTAGGTTTAGTGTTGCTGTAATTTTGGGAATTTAGGGTGTTTTATATTGGTAGAATTGATCCCTAATTATTGTTCTTCATCTATAATGAGTTCAAATGATTGTGAATCCTCTATGAAATCAATAGAGAGCATCCTCGTCGTGTCTCATTAATATGGGTGGTGGGTTACCTATAGCTTAAAGAATTATAGGGAAAGGAATAAGTAAAGAAAGAGTGCCTATATTGGTAGAAGCTCTTGCAGAAAGTGGGATGTCTCAAATTTGTATGTTTGACAAATAGGGAGCCCTCAATGGGAAAGTGGGGTCAATACAGTGACCCTGGATGGGAGAGCAACTTTCAAATCATGTGGTCCCATAAAAAAGGACTTCATCTCTATGTGATGAGGACACTTTGTGCAAGATCTCACATTATTTACATGAAAAGGGCACCAGCTGCACAATCTCACGCTTAGGATGACATTGAGGGAACAATATGTAGGATCTCTTGCGTAAAGCCACAACAAGATCATAATGTGCAGGATCTCCAATAAAGAGTGACATAAGGGCACCTTGGCCAGGATCTCACACTAGCTACATTATTAGGGCACTATGTGCAGAATCTTGCATCGGATAGGAGTTGGAAATTTACTTTTTATTTTTGCATGACACAGGTATGTATTGGTTACCTACATTACATGTTATTTCTAGAGCAACCAAGCGTATGTTCTTTTTGTTTAGTGCTCTGCTACCCTATCCAATAGTATGCTTTATTGGATATGTTGCTAGTTATTTTGAGCATGTTTTGTTGCATTATTTACTTTTCATTATAATAATCACTGGACATATTTGATTGTTGGACATGTTTGACTGTTTCTAATACCCACTTTATTGTCCCCAAATATCAGTCCTTTCTCATAAGCAGTTTTCCAAAGCACGACTTTGAGTACCACAAGACCCCTCCACTCCTGTGTATTTATGTATATATATTTTTTGCAACTCGTAAACTTTTAATGCTTGTGGAGTTTAATTGATGGATGTGTCTCTTTTCATGTGTAGTATATTCATTTTTGATCACTTTTATTGTTTTTCCTACAATCTGAGATGTCGAGTGGACATCTTTTAAACTCCAAGCAGTTTTATGGATTTTGCGTGTATATGCATTGCACCGTGGACATTTTATTCTATATGAGTGAGATTTCCTTCTTAGTATTATATATGTTTCAAGTGGGCAAGACCTCTTCCATGCATTCAAGGAATGTGTGTCAGTACAAGGGAAACGCTGCCAAAATTTTCAATGGAGCCCTCCTATTTTTGGTATGTACAAATGACGAGCTCGAGGTATAGGAAGCTGGTCATAACACTTTCACAAACCTATTTCTCACACAACTGGATTACATTACTCATCATGCATGTATTCAAGTGTATGAAAGCCTGAAAAAAAATCTTGATAATATGTATAAAAAGTATAATGAAATCTAATAGAGCAACATATCAAAAGTGTTGTTCAAAAACTAAGCATTGAAAGTAAAACACAACACTATAGAGTATATAGGAGTTGACTCAGAGAATGAACGAATTATGATGGACAAGATAAGGTAAAAGTGACATCTATGAATTTAAGCTCTAAAAGAAGATAGCATCAACATCATATCTTTCATAACATGACAATCATGTGGGAATGAATCTCCTTTCAAACTCAGACACAAAATCTATAGCGGTCAATTAGTGGTTACCTCTCCATTCATTTCATACGCAAGTAAAACATCAGCTTCAGGATTTGTGGCCTGTCTTAAGGGTATTGATGCCTTGTAGGGCCCACCATTTTCCTCCTATGTAGAACATCAATTGAAAGTAAGATGGCAGATATGAACCGTGTCAACCAAGAGCTAATGATTACTAATAAGAATAAGAAGCAAAAAAAACTACAACGGGAAGCTATTCTACTACCACCTTACTCAATATATTAAAAAAATAAACCTACTCACTTTGCACTTATCAATGCTGATGAATTCGACATGCTTCCCGCCTAGTGAGGAGGATGAAGTATTTTTGGATATTCCAACAAGCTCAAGAACATCAGCTAACTTTGCTCCTCCCCATTTTGCTGCAAAAGATCATCATAAAGTAGTAATCTTTCCACTAATACACATAGGTTGGGATCGCTCCTGGTTCACTCAAAAAAAGTCAATCACAAAGTTTAACCAGCAGTACTCAGGAAGCAATATTGCAAGAAATTACTAGTATAATTTTTTTTTGGTTTAGTCCATAATGTTTTTAGATAAAGCTCTATTTTATGGTCATAACAGATATACTTTCGAATATCCATGATGTGATCATCTACCATTGACGTATGCATTGGTTATTTATCTCAGCTTGTCCTTTGGAAGCCCATTTTTTAGTATTTCAGCATGATACTTGAGAGCTAGCAGGAAAATAAATTTTAATGGGTTGAATTGATTGGAATGAGCAGAAACCAAAATGTAAAATCTGATTATAAATTCAAAAAAAAACAAAATAATTCAGCAGGTTCAGATCATCAGGATTTCTGTTTCTCATGGTTTAGGCTTTTGTGTGAGAATTTTTAAAGTCATTTTACAACTGTTTTTTTATCAAATTTAAGTCCTAAGGAGTACATGAGAATTTTTTGACCAACTTCTCCATTTTTTAACTTCTGTCATTAAACTATTCATTTCATAGTCGTTGAGGATGCTCTGAGCCCATACTGGGCTATCATAATTAACATGAACAGAAATTCCCAAACATGTAAAACGTGAAATTCAATCACCCAAATAGCATACCACCTTGAACTGTACAATAAGGTTAGATTGCCTTAGTTTTTTGGAATAACCAGTTTTTTGGAGCAACCCTATCGCCACTTAAGAATGAAAACTATGCCCTAAACCCACTATCTTCTTCAGGAACCATTGGTTATTATAGCAGGTGATGATAGAATGTAGTAGAACTGAAAAAAAAATAGCAGAAAAACAATTTAGATATAAATTTCAAGTGTCAAAAGGGAAAGCCATTTTTCTAACAAATCACAAGAAACTTTGTGCAACATACCAACAAACAATGACAACAATCAATATGCTTATTTGTTATTTATTTTACCATGTTAGTTTATATCTATGTTGCTACATGATTTTAGTTTATTTTTTCTACTTTTGCTAGCGTTCATAGTTCTAGGAAGCTAATGCATACGAGGTTGGTACCATATCAATGGTGATTGTGTCATTACAGATATGTGATCAATTAAAAGATGAAGATTATGCTGGAGATTATGCAGATTACATAGGCGCAAAAAAAAGACTAACCAAATTACAAGGCTCAAGCTAACTCTTTATCTACAAGAATAGGCCTACATATTAGGTATGAAAATGATATATGGTTTGTGTACTAAATCTAAAGAATTGAAAACAAAAAAGGAGGATAAAAAGAAAAGGTCTTTCAGGTCTCTGATCATAATTTCACATCAAATTTTGATGCTTTTTGGTAGCAAAGATGCTACATGTTTAGTTTAAAGTAAAAGATGGGATTATTATCTGCATTTCATAATTAACTAAGAGTAGATGTAAACTATAATTCATGGAAGATTGTCTTGATTATTTCAGTTTTAAATATACTCTTTTGAAAAAGAATGATTAAATTTTACAATAAGGAAACATATACATAATACTTGAATACATGTATGTGTTATACAGGGTTCCTATTATATGCAGCTTATAGAGACTTTTTTATAACCTTTTTAACTCAAAAGATCTATAATATACAAATTGAAATGATTAATCTAACAGATTTATATATTTTAATGTAATGACATACAAACTAGCAAATGTTAATAATTTTTTTATAATTGTCATTCTACTTTTGTAAACAAACGTATTTATATGTTTTTTTTGTGGTTTCTAATCAGCCTCTTGTCAGAGAAGGAATCAACTAAAAATTTCAAGAAAATGTTAGCAATATCTGCAAGAATGAAGATAAACATGCAAAACTCAGTGTCGTACATATGAGGCAAGAAAAATATCATCACAGACAAACTTAAATTAATTTCCTTGTGTCAAGGAAAACAGTTGTCTTGATCAAGGTATAGGTTTACTTTCCCTTAAAGAGGATAGAAAGGTCCAATGAAGTATGATACTTACCATTTCCTACAGCAGCAACATCCCAACCAACACCTCTTACTTTACGAGTTTTGCTCATTTCTGTCCTTCTATTACCTGCACACTGCACTGGCCATTTATAATTTTCGAAGGGTAACAAATGAACTAAAGCTGCATATATTAAATGCATGATGTAGATGAAACCCTGTTACATGGTTTAGCACTCTACCTGTAAAGTTGCAATAACATTGTACTTAGGAAGCTTCCTATAAAATGTAAACCATCCAATCAGTTATTTGTTTTAACCATCAATATGAGCAGCATTCTGAAACACATACATAATTTTTCTCTGTTGATCAATTACCTAATTTCTGACATAGATATCTCTAAAGGATTCTTCACCAAACCACCTATAGAAACACAATAACTGTTCTCCCAGAAAAAAAAAAAAGAGTATTATACAATACAGGAAATGAGTTCATTTTAGTCTATAAAAAAAATTGACAAAAGATAACCTTTCGATGTCATCGACAATGGGAATTGGTCCGTGGTTTCTCTTGTAGAAGAAATCTACAGGGGTAATGTATGACAGTAGAGCTGTACGATGAGGCTCAGCATTAAATGGTTCCTGCATCAGAAACAACTTGAAAAAAAGCCTCACAAACTTTTGGACAAGAGACAAGTATGCAGACTTCTCTTTTGCAATATCATGGAAAAAGGACAAAAAATTTTTTGAAGAGATAGAAAAGATACTTACCTTGAAGTGTCTTGTGCATAAAAAATAACAGAAATAACAATCTTCAAAACAGACAAGTTACCTTGGTGTTTCAAATGTTAATAGTAATTATGGAACTAGCAAACAGAAGCACTCTGAGGGTAATGAATGTTTATTTTTAACAAAATTTTGGTTTCATGTAGGACCATGAAGAGTAGCTTGAAGAATAAGAAATTTCTCGATACATGCCTGTATGTATTAAAAGTAATCAATGGTTTCTTCATTGTTACACACATAAAATAACAATATGCTACCTCCCCGTGCTACAGAGAAGTTAGAGAATCCATGACATATCTGAAGCACCGTTTTGTTCTATGCACTTACTCTACACCAATAATAGTCAAACGAAGTAGGAGAATTTGTGACATATCTAAAGCACCACTCTGTTCTATGCAGTAATTCCACACAAATAATGCTCAAACAATAAATGATTGTAATAAAAAACAGCTAAATAGGCTATGTTCCAGGCAAAAGTTGTGCACTATTCTTGGTAAATAGAAAGCATGCGTTCATACAAAATCTAATACCAATAGCAAGAAATTACATGCAAAATTTGTAAATGCTTCTGTCTGTATCATAATTGGCATTTAATCTTGAAACAATAAACTATGTGTTTCCTTAGCATTACATCCATTCTCAGTCTACAATTACTAGTATCTATAAATGTCAATTGCAATCAGATTTAAATGATAACAAAAGAGAAACTTTTTGGAGGAATTCCTTATTCAAAACTTGTAATTAGCTAGTTAACCTCTAAAAGGGAACAACCGATCTAAAGCTACAGATAGGGACAATATATGGAGAAACTAATTTAAATCAACCAAAACCTCAAACACCCCACCTCCTAGGAAAGGTGCTGCAAGTACAGCCAAACTGCAAGAAAAGGTAACACATTAAACTGCCTCCGAAAACAATAAAACCAACATAGATTTGTTCAGTAGGTAACATAACCAGCTGTTTTCGAACAATCCAGATTTCTTTTTCAGATCGTAGATAGCGACGAAACTACGATCTTAATGAACGAGTCTCCAGTCTCTTACTTCTACAAAATCAATCACTCAGACCCAAAATCATGAAACAAAAAATCGATTTTCTTCCAGGTTGGATACGGCGAAACTACGACGATACGAACAAATTTAAAAAGGAAGGAACCGATTCAACACCTTAGAATTGATCTTGAGAGATGGGTGGCGAGGGGGTTCCTTGGAGTAATCGGAGGGAGCCGTCAGACCAGGCATCTTCTCTCACACACAATCTCTCTCGATCGATCGAAGACGCGAATCGATTTCTAACTGGGGCAAAGTGGAACTTCCATTTTATGTGGGACGGTTTTAATATTGAGCCAATGTTTCCGCCGTTGGTCTCTCCGATCCAATACCAGCCTCTACTTAGACTCCTCCTGCAGCCGCAGTGGTGGGCCCGATGACCGGATGACTGTGGTGTTGAAAGTGGGTAACGAGAAGTCGGGTGTCGTTCTAATTGGAGAGTTTTGTTTAGTGGCAAGTTTGGTGACGTTGAAAAGTAATGACTTATATACCATAAAACTATTTATAATTCATGATTTGACACGATAGTAAATAAAATATTTGCTAAGTTGAGAGTTGTATTATTCTGCGAAATAGAATGTTTGTCGTTTGATTGAAATTAATAAATTATGAACGTTTACAGATCGGGGGTTACCCCGCGTATTAGCATAATTGATATCTGTATAAATAATTATTTTAATAAATTTTAAAATTAATTTTAAATAGATACAAAATATTTTATTAAATATCTGATGTTTCCGCGCGGAGTATCAGAGAATGAGTTACCGGTAAACTGAAGATTCACTGATTTAATCACCGTCGAGTGTGAAGTGATCCTGTCGGTCTTATGAGGTTTTACGGCTGGTTGGAGTGTTTCATCAGTTTTCTGTTCCAAGTAACTAGTTAGGAATTTGCACAAATCACAGAAGGAGAAAACGGAGGGTTAAAGGAGAGTTCCAGGTAGGGCTGTAAACAAGCTGAGCTAAGTTTTTAGGTGTTCAAGCTTGTTTGGGTAACCGAGCCAAGCTGAGCCGAGCCTAAAATGAACCAAGCTTTTGAAATAATTGTTCAAGCTTGGTTTGGTTTATTTTTTATGAGCTTAAGCTTGTTTGAAGTTTGGCTTGAGCTTGGTTCGTTTAGATGTTATCGAACTCTCACTTCAAGCTTGGCTTGAGTTTGATTCGTTTAAATGTTATCGAGCTCTCAATTCAAGCTTATTTGATTGTTTGAAATTTTTTACTTGTTTGATTGGTTATTGAGCTTAATAATTCAAACTTATTTATTTATTTTATTTTATTTATTTAGCATGTTGATAAGAG